>JAJPUD010009639.1:0-55000 GCA_023553655.1 Myrmecobius fasciatus
CAAAGACTTATCCTTATCAATACTTATCCTAAAAATAATTTCTCTGATTAATGAAAAAAGGTTCACTGACTTATGGCTTATTATTGATTATTATTTTATGTATTTTTCAATAAAGTATCTAAAGAATTCACAGGTTTGGATAATTACATAAATAAATTAACTGAATATTGATAACTAAAATTATTATTATTTATAAGTCTGATCTATTTGCTAGGATATACATTGCAGTTATTTTTAAAAATGATTTTAATCACATTGTTCTCATTAAAATTAAAATTTCCTGAGAATAAAAAGGGTCTTCTACCATTTACAAAATAATTTAAAATTATTATTTCAAGTTTATTTCTTTTAATAGCTATTTCTGTGCATGCTTCATAATGTAACTTCTTCAATCTCTTTAGCAGTACATATATATAATTTATAAATTAGCTACCCCACCAATTCCTCCCTATACTTTGGATTGTTTGGGGTTTTTTGGTCAATTTTTAGGTGAGTATTGTGAAATTAAGGGGAGGACTAAATTTAGTGCTTTGCTCAGGGTCGTATAACTTAAAACATCAGATACCTTCCCACCAAGCTGACTCTTAGAAGTTCCTTAGGGAGATGAAATTTGCTTTCCTGAATATTATACCCATTATTTCTAGCTTTTCCCCCATTCCACCATACCCCCTTGCCCCACAAGCCACAGAGGATTAAAAAGTGTGCTTCCAAATCCAATGTACTTTTTCTGGTTTCAAAGATAGTGATTAAGATGTCTATCTAGGTAAATCAGTAGAGAGAGCTATAAACTCTTGGAATAGGTAAGTCCCACCTCAAATACTGCCTTAAACACCTGTTAGCTGATAACCCTATATAAAGCATTTAACTTTTATCAGTTTCCTCATCTGCATGGTAGATATAATAGTAATACCTACCTCCTAGAGTTGTTGTGAAGATTCAATGAAGTTACAGGTAAAATGGATACATTAATGCTAGCTCATTATTACACATTCATTGAATACTAGATCCCACCCCATAGTCTTTGGGAGTGACCGGAAGAAAAAGCTGTAAAAATAGGAACAGGAATATATTTATGAGTCATTCATATACTCACCTTCATCATCTTGCTGTTGGAGAGAAGATGAGAGATGGCTTGGGCAGTACTATTGCAAATGCTGAGTTTTGTATGAACCTGGGACATGAGGCCCCAGTTCTGCAGCCAAGGCAGCCCCTAGGACACATGACATGGAGAGGTCCAGGGGATTGCTGGATGGGTGGGTAGGGGAATACCACACTAAGGCAATAGTCTGAGACCCAATCTTAGGATCATGCCCTTGTCTTTGATTCAGCCCTTTCTCCAGGTGCCACCTTGGTATATTCACAGTAGCTTAAATTCTGTGCAGGTGCTGGCATGGGATTTCCTCTGCTTCCATTTCCTCTCCCACATAGAGCTCTGGCAGTGGAGGCAGCAGCTGTGGCTTCTGCTGCAGAGGAGAACACTTATGTGGACAAACCCCAGATGCTCAACAGAAGGAGTTAGGAGTGGACCTGGTCCTATGGAACCAGGCTTTTAACTCTCAAGGTAAATAACAGGCTGCCTCAGCACTTGGTCAGGACCTTCTCCTTATGGCCTCAACATTTTCACCACCTTCACAATCACACCACACCTTTGCAAATTTTTAAGGACAAATGGCTGGCTTAAGTAGGGGTATTGAAACATTCCCTTAGGCCATATAGTACACTACCTACAAATAAACTAAAGTTCCTTTGGTTGTGCAGAACATTCATAATTTTTATTTTGTTTTATTCTGAATATTTCATTTTTATCTTAATTTTTATGCCTATGGTGAGCAAGATCCTCCAAAACAAATTGAAGGCTCCCTGAGGAGTAGACTAGTATTTTAAGTTTAATTTAAAATCAGATATTCCTGACTCTGGGCTCAGGGATCGATCTACTGACCTACCTAATATTGTGCTTTATGGTTTGAAAACCATTTTTAATTTATTATATAATTTTTTCCTAATAATACATCATATGAGATAGATGCTCTCATTATCCATGTTTTATAGATGAGAAAACTAAGGCTAAGAGAAGTGTTTTGTCTAGTGCTTTCTGAAGCATCTTTTGAACTCAGGGCCTCCTGACTCTAAGGTCAGCATTCTCTATTTGTATCCCTTAAAACTACATATTACTTACTCTGACCTCAGTAGGAGAAAACATTCTGTGTTTCTTAAGAGACTGACTTTTCAGTGAATCTCATCTTCCTGGAGTCCTCCAATCTTATAATAATAGTTTAGCTTTTCCCCACTGCAAAGTGGAAAGAGAATAAGACTGATAAGAGATGGCTTCTCTCCCAGTTACACAGTTTACAAAATTCAAAGTACCAGTAAAAAATCATACTCTCCCCTATCTTGCATATATTCCTCACTGCTCCTCAGCTTTGCCTCTTGCTTGTTTGGTTTGGTCTAAGAAATCCACAAGGCTCAGGAATCACTGATTCCTGACAATCACTGGTGTCAGACACTTAACATCTACGTGACTATGGGCAAGTCACATAACCCTGTTTGCCTCTGTTTCCTCATCTGTAATATGAGCTGGAGAAGAAAATGACAAACTAAACCAACAGAGAAAATGGCAAAAAAAAAAAAAAAATGTCACTGAGGGAGTTACTTCCCTTATCTTATCTTATGATAACCTCCAAGTCAGAATTTTATTACTTGGGATAATACCTATCCTATCTTATTTGTTCCCCTCAATATCACCTTCATTTACTTTTGTTCATGGCCTAAAGAAGATAAATGATTTTTAGTAGAGGCAACTGAATTGGGTATTTATTTCATATCAGATTTTATTTTCTATAACTCAAAAGAATCTTCTGAAATTTTAATATGGTTTCTCAAGTCTTAATTTTGGGGAGCTAGGTCCTATTTTTCAAAATAAATTTCTTAAGTTGGACCTTAATAATCTTCAAGATTTAGCAGCTATTCTTTTTTATGATTTTTTTTCTAATTTTCAAAGCATATGCATGGATAGTTTTTCAACACTAACCCCTGCAAAACCTTGTGTTCCAATTTTTCCTGCCTTCCCCCCACCACCTCCCCTAGATGGCAAGTAATCCGATATATGTTAACATGGTAAAATATATGTTATATCCAATAAATGCAGATATATTTATATAATTATCTTGTTGCACAAGAAAGATCAAATCAAAAAGGAAAAAATGAGAAAGAAAATAAAATGCAAGCAAACAACAACAGAAAGAGTGAAAATGCTATGTTGTGAACCACATTCAGTTCCCATGGTCCTTTCTCTGTTTGTCGATGGCTCTCTTCATCACAAGATCATTGGAACTGGCCTGGATCATCTCGTTGTTGAAAAGCGCTATGTCCATCAGAATTGATCATAGTATAATCTTGTTGTTGCCATGTATAATGATCCCCTGCTTCTAGCAGCTATTCTTTAGAGAGAAACTTTGTCAACATGACTAAATAGTGGTCAATTCTGATTGTATTCTTCTTTTTATTTACATTGTTGCAATGAACCTTCTGTTTCTGGTTTTACTTACCTCACTTAGCAATAAGCTGAATAGAGGTTTCCAATGAAGTCCTTTATCCTTTAGATTTGCCTCTTCCTACAGGGTGATATACCAGAACAATTTATGTTAGCTATTTCCCAAGCAGTAGCCATCTAATTTGTTTCTAGATTGCTACCATCTATCTATCTATCTATCTATCTATCTATCTATCTATCTATCTATCTATCAGCAATCTAGAAACAAATTATCTATATCTATAGTTAGCTACTTCCTTACTCTCTAAATACTTCACTGAGAGACTTTTAGTCTACATGTTAACAATTATACCACCCCACACATAATTCATACAGAGAATGCAAAATTTGATGTCAATTTAGAAGTTTAAGGGTTACTTTTTCTTGTCACTTTTTTTCTCAACCAAAAGATAACCACATTGCCCCCTTCCAATTGCTTTGGCAATTGTAAGACATTAATATCAATACTCAATTTGGTTCTAATTATAAAATAAACTTTTTTTGAAAGACAGCATGAAATAATGCTGCCTGATAGAGTTCTGGGGTAGAAGACTTGGATTAAAATTCCTTTTTAGACACTCACTAGAACTGTGATTATAGATGAGCCATTTAATGTCTCTGGGACTCAGTTTCTTTATCTAAAAACTGATGGGGTAGGATAAGATTGGTCTAGATTTCCTCTTTTATATAAAACAATGCTCCTATTTTTCTATGATCTGAAAAATGAGGATAATTATAATCATACTGACCACTTCAAATGGTTTTTGTGAGGAATTCATCTTACAAATACCATGTCAGTAAAATATTTTATATCAGTTGACATGCCAGTTATTATATATGTGTATCTAGCAATCTATCATCTGTTTATCTATTTGTATCTATCAATCTCTCTCTCTCTATCTATATCTATATATCTATATCTATATATACTTCTATAAAAAAAACAATGCTTTGTGTGGTTTGGTTCACTGTCATGTCAAAACCATTTTTAGCTCCATTTTATTATGTTGGAAATGGCTTACTTTAATACCTCTTCTGATATTCCTAATCTTTCATTTAAGAAGTCTTACAGTTTTAGATTTTTTGCCATGTGCCTTGGTATTGAGTTATGAGAACTTTTTGTAATTACATCTTTTTCATACTTCCTATCATTAACAGAAAGAGGATGTCCATGTTCAAAATACAATAACAAAGAAATACTCCCAGATGTCCACAAAACAAGATGTCAAGTATCTTAGTTTTCTCTCTGACTCAGTTATTCAGCTTCAGAAACAGCACAGTTTCTCTGTTATCTTCTTAGTCCTTTAAATGAGAAACCCTCAAATTTCTATCGTTAGTTATTTTCTTTTCATATATACTTTTTTCTTTTTATAATCACATTTATTCCCATTTCAATTATAAATAATATTAAGATGAGTTCTGAGCCTGTACTGTCAATGCTTATAGATACTCTATACCCTAGATCAATATCTTCAGCTATCTCATAGGATATGTGCCCTTGGATGTTCTATTATCACCTAAAACTGAATATACAGTATTTTGAATGTCAGGTTAAAGATATTAGATTTTAGTTTGTAGATAAAAGGTTCATTAGTGATCTGAACAAAGTGACATTTTAGGTAAGTTCAATTTAGTTGAATTGAATAGCCCCAATAAAAACGAAAACTATTCCTTTCCCTGTTCTCCCTATTTGCTCTACCTCCTATGCCTCCATATTTCTCTGTTGAGTTTGATATATTTCTATAACAAATTGTGTTTATACATATTCAACCCTTCTTTTTCCATTCCAGATAATAGTGAATCTCATCTGGTGTCCTCTCTCCTCACTTTTTCCTCTCTTATGTACCACATTAATACTATCTAATGATTTCTTTGAGTAACTCATCTTCCTAGTTTTAATTCCTGAATTGAAACTTTGTGTGTGTCAGGGCAAGGGTCTTTGCAATTCAGTAAGTGTGGTTTGGTCTGTTTAGTTTCTGTGTACTCTGGATTCTTGTGCTGAACTTTGCCTCCTGGAAATAGTTGAGTTAAAGATTCTGGATTTTCAGGGCCTTTTTCCTTTTTTTTTTTTTTTCAGTACCAAGTATTCAGTCATCAAACTTTCCTGGTCCTGGAACTATCCCAGTTTGAGCTGCTATTCCCTCCAGTCTTAAGGTTCCTATTTTAGGGTTTTCTCATAACCATTCTTCCCCTCCTGATAGAGATCCTTCTGCTCTCATTATTTTCAGACACAGAACTTTATAGCCTAAATGTATTCTGACCCATCTTTTGTTAACCTGACTTTGTACTGATGCTGCCTAGGCTGGAGGGATTAATTACACTGGGGCTTCTGGCTAAATTTCTTAATGGAACTCTGGATTCAAGGAAGTCAATTACTGTAGCTTCCCATTGGATATCTTTATCTAAATTTTTGGTCGAATGTTGACTTCATATTTTGCTGGAGAATGTATGTTGGAGCTGAGATCAAATTTAGGAAGACATTTTAGTAGGAAGTTCAATGTAGTGGCTAATAGTTTTGCCCTACTGACCATTCTCTAGAATGGTTCACACTATAGATGCACTAAGATGTATATTCCATATCAGATCAAATTGGTAAAATAAGAAAAGGATATTACAGAATGGAACAAGGCACAGAAAATTAATGTTCTTCATTTTCAGAGGTAGAGAACTCAGCAGAATGTCTTTCAGGAACAACATCTTGTATCGGACATAACCACTCCATGAGTAGCAGAACTTTTTTTGAGCAAATCTTAAATTTGAAAACCTTCTATGGGAGCAGTGAATGACATATCAGATGAAATCAAGTGAATACACTTGCATATGTATTTACATATGTAGGTAGCTATGTATATTGTTTAGCTGGGCAGCGAGAGTGCTGGTTTGTAATCAGAAAGACTCACAAAGATGAGTTTCGATCTGGCCTCATGCACTTACTAGTTTTGCGAACCTGAGCAAATGACTTAACGCTGTTTGCATCAGTTCCTCATCTTTAAAATGGACTGGAGAAGGAAATGCAAACCACTTTATTATCTTTGCTAAGAAAATCCCAAATAGGGTCAAAAAAGAGTTGGACACAAGTGAAAATGACTGAACAACAAAAAACAACTACACATGCATATCTACATATATACATTATACATATACATATATACATGTATACATATATACATATACATACACACTTAATGTGTGCACATGATATATTGATATATACATATATATATGTATATACATATGCATATATATACATATATATATATATCATAACCAGTCTTTTCCCAGAAGACATCTTCTTTTTCCCAGAAGTTGTGTTCTGTGTGAAATATTCAAGGATTTCTATTTCCTAGTTTCAAAGCATATTTCAGGACAACCTTTTGCTACCCAAACTTTCATCTTACAGTAATAATAACCTCAACTTAGCACCTGTTCATAAGATATGTTTGCACATCGTTGGCTGTGGTACGCTGACATATACGTTTCCTTCAAGGAGATTGTCATAGAATACAGAGATGTTAACATTTTTCCATCTGTGTGTGTGAATGTGACGTTTCCTGTAATTTCATTTTCTTCCTGAATTCTCCAAGCAAAAGCATTCTGTGGGAGGCAGAATGATGTCATTGTAGTCATAGCATAATTTTTCAGCCTTGAGAATGAGACATATTGTGGCATATATTTCACTACTTTTAAAAGTAGTGAAACAAAATCTTATAAAATGATGATATCCATTTTTACAGGTGAGGGGGTTTCCAGAAACTGGAAAAGAAATGTATGACTAAAATGTTTTAAAATGCCATTTTTCTTCCTGGAAGATGTTTTTGACTGAAACCTGAGCCCAAATAGCTAGCAGAAATAAAACCTTAGACCAACCATTGATTTCCCTATTTGTATTTATTAAACTAGCAAAGACAAAAGTAAAAAATGTAGTTTACATGGCTATTTAATTTGAGAAGTATGGAGACTTTGGAGGCAAAATATTGTCTTGCCATGACTGTCTATAGAGCAAATGGGCTGTTTTAAGTATTGTTGTTAGTGATTTAAAAATAAAATGAAACCAGAATGACGAAAATCAGTCCCCCTGAGGAGTAAACAGTTTAAAACTAGTAATCATCATAGAGGTTACAATAAACAGACCAAACTGCTACATTTCTGCCTGTTTGCTTCAGTGGGTGAGAGAATACACTGTGCTTCTAACCTCTCTGTCATTAACTTTTATTATATTATTTAAACATTTTTTACCTTTAGAACACAGTGTTGGAGGGGGGAAGTCCTTTAAAAACAATCCTGGAATAATTACTTGTCTACTTATAAATTTGAAGTTATATAAAACGAACCTCATTTCACTGAGTAAAGATTCTTTTCTTAAACTCTTATCTCCTTTCATACAGATTTGTGACCACTTTAGGGTAATTATCCACTTTGACAGTTTATTGCACTGTATGTATAGCTGAAATGGACCTAAGAAACCTTTTTGCAACAGATTTTTTTTTTCATTTTGCAACAGAAGTAACTAAAACCTGGGGAGATACAGTAATTTATTCAAAGGTCATATATACAATTAATGGAAAACAGGAGTTGAACCCAGCTCTTCTGACTTCAGAGAAAATGTCCTTCATCCATAGTAATACTTCAAATTAACATGCTTCATTGTTTTTGGAATGTTCATTCTCATTTCTGCTTTGGTCTATTTTGGTCTTGGTGAAAAGTAGGCAGAAGCAGATAGCTTATACTTAGAAAAGGAAAAAAAATGGTCTCAAGCCACTTGGAGATGCTCTTAACTGATCATTTAGTTCAATAAAAGTCAATTCACTTATAATTATATGTATTGCTTTATTTCTAACTGTTTAATAGTTTATTTTCAATTTTATTTGGTATATAGTCTAATGGGTGACTACAACAAGCCTAAAGACATCAAAATTTATTATTATATCTATTAAATTTGCCATGTAACTTAAACTAGATTATCAAAATCCAGGAGGCTTTAATTGTCCCAATATGGGTAGTAGTAGTAACAGTAGTAGTAATAGCAATAGTAGTAATAGTAGTAGTAGTAGTAGTAGTAGTAGTTATTGTTTTTTACTGTTTGTAAACACTTAAACCATTCTGGCCTTCCATTTTCTTATCTGGAAAAGGAAGCCTTTGTATTGCATGACCTATATTCCATCCAGCATCCATTACAATTTAACCACAATGAAATGGGATGGAACTTTGTGTCCATAGCATACTTTGATCTTTGAAATATATTGAGGAATAGGGTAACTCATAATGAAAATTTATCCTTTATATAAACCAAAAAAATCTATTGAAATATGGAATCTGAAAAAAAGAATAATTTAGGTGGTATGACAAACGAACTTGCCATATTTAACAGACATAACTCTAAATAAGGGATAGATTTTTAATATGGAATTTTCAAAACTTACAACCCAAGTAACCTGCAGATGGTATTACAGCTTGGTACAAATCTGAAATTCAAGACAAGGTCTTTAATTATTTCCAAGAAATTATACTAAGTTTAATGGAAATCTGAGGTGTAATTTAAAAGTAAGTTAGGTGATTTATAGTTCAGGTTAGAAACTGAAACCGTTTGATCACTTTCTATCTTGAAGTTCAGACCAAAAATTCCTTTGAGCTAAGCAATTATAGCTTGCTTATTTTAAAATTTTATTTTTAAAGATGTTTTAAGATATTTTTAAAAGATATTTCCTCTTAGGAGTTATAAGATATATATGAAATCCAAAGCCAGTTTGAAAATTAAAGAAGTATATTCATCTGACATTGTTTATAGAATCCTTTTGATTATGGCTCTTAAAATATGACTTCACTATATCTTCCTTTGCTCAGTGATCTATTTCTGCTACCAGCAGTTCCTCTCTCATTTTCTCCACGTAGGCAGAGGCTGGTGGGCAGATGACATCAGAAAGCTTAATTGATTACTCAACTTCGATAGTCAGAATAAGCTTATTTTCTTCTTTCCTGAATTTCTTCTCTACCATATTTAACTGTTGTAACATAGAAATGAATGGAGGTTGATGATAATAGAGGAAGGAAAAGAACCTTGGTTAGGGAGATCCTCCACAGGGCACTAGAGTCCCTGGGAATTGGGGATTTAAGTGTCATAAATTAAAGAGTCTATTTTTCATCATAGAGGAATTATATTAACAATTAATAATAATTAATGCAAATTATATTATTTCTTTATATGTTATTTTGAACCCTATGAGTGGACACAGGACTACCAGGTGTTATCCTATGATAGATACCTCCTACTGCATTTATTTTGCACCTTTTGTTCATTTTTAGACCAAGCTTATTATTTCATAGTTAAAAACCTCCTAAAGTGGGGACTTCCTCTATTAAATAAAATCTTAAACTATTTCACAACTTTCAGAGTTCCCTGGCAACTCAGAAGTAATTGACTTGCTCAAGGTCACATATCGGCATATGTCGGAGATAAAACTTGAACTCAGGTGTTTCTATCTCTGACACCAGCTATCTGCTCCTTCATACTTCCTCTCTAATTTACCAGTTTAAAACAAAACAAAACAAAACAAAACAAAACAAAACAAAACAAAACAAAACAGCACATTATACAGGAATAAAATTAATGTTTACAAATGTAGTTCCCTATGCCTAAAAGGGAATAAAACTTTGCATCCAGCAGTATCACTACTAGGTCTATATCCCAAAGAGATAATAAAAGAGGGAAAAGGACTCACATGTGTAAAACATTTTTAGTAGCCCTTTTAATAATGGCAAGGAATTGGAAATTGAGTGTATGCTCATCAATTGGGTAAAGGCTAAATAAATTATGGTTTATGAATGCAATGGAATATTAATTATTCTACAAGAAATGATGAACATGCTGATTTCAGAAAAGCCTGTAAGGATTTACATGAACTGATGCTGAGTGAAGTGAACAGAAACAGGAAAACAATGTATACAGTAACAGCAAAATTATGTGATGATCAAATGTGATGGATTTGGCTCTTCTCAGCAATGCATTGATTCAAGGGAATCACATTAGACCTGGGGTAGAAAATGCCATTCACATGTATAGAGAGAACTATGGAAACTGAATATGTACTGAAACATACTATTTTCATCTTTTTTGGACTGATTTTTTTGCACAAATGACAAATATGGAAATATGTTTTAAAGAATTGCATATATTTAACCTTTATCAGATTATTTGCTGTCTTGGGAAGGAGGAAAATAAGGGAAGGAGGAAGATGATGTGGCAAATGAAGTCTTATGAAAATGAATGTTGAAAACTATCTTTATATATTTGGAAAAGTCAAATGCTGTTGAATTTTTTTAAAAATGTAATTCCCATAGAATTAAAAATTTGAGAGTTGAAAGAAATCTCAAAAGATTATGTAATCTTCCTTGTACCTATATGATTTTCTAAAATGATTGAAGGAGAAGATAAATGTTGATGAGGAAGTAGGAAAAGGGGGACATTAATACATTGTTGATAGAATTAAAAACTGATCCAATCATTTTGGAAAGCAATTTGGAATTATGCCTTAAGAGTTATAAAACTGTGTATACTCTTTGACCCAGCAATATCACTATTAAGTCTGTTTCCCACAGTGATCAGGGAAAAAAGAAAGATATTCCAAAGTATGTATAGCATATCTCTTTCTGGTGTCAAAGACCCGGAAGTTGAGAGGATGCCCATCAATTAGGGAATGAATAAATAAGTCAAAGTGTATGATTGTGATGAGTTATTATCATGTTATAAGAAATGATAAGAAGGTTGATTGTAAAAAAAAATGAAAGGTTTACATGAAATAATTAAGAACGAAATAAGCAAAACCAAGAGAACATTATATATAGTAATGAATATTGTTTGAAGAATAGTGAAAAGTACTAGTTTATTCAAAGTATTATAATATTCAGATCAACTACAAAGAACCTATGAAAGAAGATGCTATGTACTTCAGAGAAAGAACTGATAAATAAAAGTATACATAATTATAGTTTTATCTCTCTATTTCTCTGTCTATTTGTCTGTCATCTATCTATTTGTCTGTTCTAAATGGTAGCCTTCTCTATTACAGGATGAAGATGGAGTGAGGGAGACCATTTAGAATTTAAAATGTAATTTTAGTAAATTAATTTTAAAGGAGATATGTAATCCAGCTCCGCAATTTTTTTTCAGTTAAAGTATTATTCTCCTTCTTTTATAGATGAGATAATTGAGGCCTAAAGAGGTACAGACCTAGAGTGTTCTGACTAATAGTATTACACTGATAGCACTCTAGTATTATCTCTTTTACCCTTGATATAAGTTTAATTTTACTGGCTCCTTCATAATTTATTTTCAGGGGAGAATCCTGAAACTGTGTCACAGTCTAACTCATGATAAATATTTCTTTTTTTTTTCTTTGCCTTCAGATCTTTTCTGAGGTTTCTTCATAGTCACACTCATGTAGTTTGTTGTTGTATATTAAGTCCTTTTGATTTCCAAGATAGGGAAGCAAAGAAAAAAGGGATAAATGTAAGAAGAAAGAAAAGAGTGGGAATGTGTTGAGGATGTCACTGGGTCAAACACTTTATTCAACCTGATTATTTCACTTAATTTATCTATCAACAATTTGCCCTAGAATATATTCACTAGATTCGATGAGTTTTTACTGAGACACAGAATATTAGAATTGAAAAGGACCCCAGTGACCCAAATCTAGTCCACTGCCTAAAACAATTATAGTATAACATAATCAACAAATGTTTATAGAACCTCTGTTTGATGCCCTTTACTGGGGAGAAGCTCACAATTTTCTTCCCTAATCATTAACCTTTTAGATGGCTCTGTTGGGAGCCATGCTGTCCATCCCACCCCCACACCTTGCCCCCTGAAATCAAACCCAAATTTAAAGTGTGGATGATTAGGAACATTCTTCTCATTTATGCCTACTACCCCCCCCCCAAGCTTCCAAATAACCAACCATCAGTAGCTGATCATAAAGAACAGGCATTTCTCTTTTATTAAAGAGCTAGTCTGCCATGAACTTTCACTTTGGATTATGCCTGAAAATCTAACACTGAATTTTGAGCATGAAAAAAAAGTGATTCTAGGACTATGTTACTTGATATTTTTTCTGTTCACAAGGATGAAGGTCAAACAAGGAACAAAGAGAAGTTATGATATATCCCCAAATTTTGTAGCAGATTGAAGCAGAAAAACTGGAAGGACACTTGTAGAATATATATGCATATACAAGAAAAATGGGAAGGTTATGAGATAAAAGTAATGATTATATATGAAGGTCTAGTTTAGCCATTTTGGGAGATTTAGAAAAAATAGTTGATAAATTGACTCATTAGGTTGTGTTTTTCTAGCACAGCAAAATAAAATTGTGTTACTTATGGCTAAAAGGAGTAACTGGAACTATACAGACCTCGTAGCCATGTTTCTTCAATAAAATATGCCTGACCAATTCATGGTCTTACATTTTAATATAGAAAACAGAATAAATTGGCAGCCTCAAAGTTGAAAGACAAATGGAAAGTGGTAGTACAACTGGAAGAAAGAGATACAAACTTAGGAGGCTGACAAATACATAAGTAGGAGGGTATAGTAACCAAGTTGTTTATTTGGGGAATAAATACTGCAAGTTTGGCAGGTATTTTGATTGTTTTGTTCAGAGGCTATATAGTTTCCCCTGAGAATATGTTTCTCCATTATTTTTGGATGAGTAGTTTCTAGTGTACTCACTGTCATTTGCATGTCAAAATCTTTGAAAGAACAAAAGACAACCTAGGGCTCTGATTCTACAAAGATAAAGTTGGTTCCTTCTGGAAGCCCTACTTTAATGATAGAATACCCAAGAAATAGAGTGGCTATTCATATAATGCTGGCCTTGAGAAGTAGAAGTAAATCTATCAGGCTCTGTGTTCCATTCAGTCCAAGCTTAAATTAAAAGAGAATGGTTAATGTGAGGAAAAACCTGAACACTTGTTTTCAAATTATACCTAGATTGGATACCTTGGAATATTCAATTTAATGTGGCCTAGACAAGGTTCAATTTGGATTCAGTGTCAGCATGTGCCCCTGAAATAATAAAGGCATAATTGTTTAAACAAGAGCTTATAATTGGCTTTTGAAAAAGTATTTCAAAGATTGAGTTTATTAATTATTTATTTTATCCAAGTAGTTCTGGCTTTTTAAAAAGTTTTTCAAGGATTGAATTTATTAATCATTTATTTCCCCAAGTAACCTGAGTACATGCTTCTTCATATGAAATATCATCAGGATACTAAGCCCCAACTCTAGCCAATATAATCTGAATGCTTTCAAATATATTACAAATCATTTTAAAAATAAAAGCACCTATTTATAACATGTGAAATTCCTGGCACATAGGATCAGTCTTATAGATGTGGGATACTGTACTGTGAGAGGGCCCTCTTGACCAGTCAGAATGCTCATTACAAGTCTGATTATCCCCTGATAATTGGCCTGCCCTGGTGAATAATAGACTGTGATGACTTAACTCAGTGGTGACATATTCACAGCATCCTACACATTACCTTTTAAACTTCTTAACTTTTCCTTAAATAATGGCAGCATCTGTATCCAGCTGTTAGAGTGTTTTATTTGTTCAACATTTAAGTTCTTGTGAAAACCAGAAGAACTGCACTGCTGAGATTCAGTGAACACTCCCTGTTTGTGCTAAACTTCTCAAAGTTGGTAATAAATCTTACATAACTCAAATTCCCAGCAGGTTACCAGCTCCCCTTATTTTGGCTGGGCACATCATTTTCATAAAAGATTTGCCCACTCTTTGGCCTTTGAAGTTTATTCACTTAGGAAATGCCCCTAGAATGAGTTCAGTTGGTTGTTAACCCTTACTAGCATTTCAAAGGGTTGATGACATTCAAGGGAGTTCAGAGAATGGCATAGAAGTAGGGGAAAAGTGATAGAAATGGACCAAAGAAAGGATTCTGTTTTTCTGGTGTTTCTTTAAATGACTAGCTTGAATCAAACTTGTGCTGCCAGGATGGTCTCATGAAAGTGTCAAATTTGGAAATAAAATATTCTCCTATTTTTAACTTGAGTCTCTAAGGGTTAAAAAAAGTGAGGATAGAAAATATATTTTGATTCCTTTATATTTCTGGTTATCAAAAAATCTGCCTAAATATGTCTGTTTAATCAATAGTTTCCATACTGGCCAGAAACCAAGTGGACAAACTGTACTCACTCGCCTTTTAATACTTTACTCTTTTGTCTAAGGTCCCAGCCCATGATTAGATAATGAAAGAGTGTATGAGAAAGTAGTAGATTATTTATGATGGAAACAAAATGAAACTAATGGGACGAGATTTGAGAGCTGTGATGCATGAAAGGTGCTATGCAGGCAGCTTTGGCACCATGACAAACAAAGATAAAGACTCAGTGGGAAGCAACAGTGTGAACATGACTATGAAGAAGAAAGAATAGATTTAGTGAATGAATCCTTGCCATCTGGTGTTTATTTAATACACAATGAAGGTCAAATGGCTACTGATCCCTTTTTCTATAGTCCAGTGACTACAAGAAAGAGAGGAATCAATGGATTTATCAATATGTCTGGAAATACTTCACTGTATGATATGATGGAGTCAATAATACTGGGGCAACTTGTCATTACTCTTACAAATGTGAGAGAGAGATGACATCATTTTTTGCATTTAGATAATCATAAAATCAGATATGATAAATCCCTTTTTAAAATATTTTAAATGATCACTATTAATAACAAATCAGGAAGAATACTCACAAAGCTAAATGCCTTTCCTATTTTAAAATAAATTAGCTACGTGTATTTTTCCAAGAAATGGTTCAATTAAAAAAAAATCTTTTCCCCCTCACTTTGCCATTTTTCATGTAGAAGATTGATCACACATCTATTTTACTTAATTATTCCTATGGGATGAATTACTTTTGGTGAAATATGTTTATTAAGCACTATATAAAAACAGCATACGCTTTGGGGAAGTTATATGTACATTGAAAAGTATTATTTTACATAACATTCTGTTTCCTGCAGGTTGTCCCAATTGTACAATTTTCTGTAATGAACCTGAGACTTTCAGTCATGGTGTTGAAGTCAAAAGGTTTTCTGTTGAATTTGTCTCTAAAGATTAAAATAAAAGATATTTTTTCTCACATTAATATTTTTCAGCTGCCATGAAAACAGGAGAAGCCAAAAATAGAGGAACCAGCTGCAGGATTCTTTTTTGTTTATTTTTTAGGACAACTTAGAAAAACCTTTGAAACTCAGTGATATAGGGAAAGTATTAATGCAGTTAATTCCTTCACTGCTAATATGATGTAATTTCAGATCCGGTGTCCACTGTGGTACAGTTCTATTCTACTATAGCTGCAGGAGAAATTGTATTGTTGTCTGTGCCCCTGGGAGTAATACATTTGGTCTCCTGTACTTTTCTCTCCCTTCTTCTTTCCCTCTCCCTTCCTTTTCCCTCCCTCCCTCTTTCTCTTCTCCTTTTCTTCCCCTCTCTGTTTCATTCTCCCCTGTTGGTCTTTCTCTTTGAACTGATCCTTATTGTAGGTAGTGAGTGAACAGTTCCATTTTAGTCTAGTTAGACAACATTTGGAGCCTTGTATTCCATGAAGAGTGCTATACTTGATGTATACTTTCTAGCTAGAAAGAGTGTAACCACAGTGGTGAGGGTTTGAAAAACCACTACCTATGAATAGTAACTAAAGAGGCAAGGAATGCAGAGTCTAGAGAAACAAAGATTAAAGTAAGCAATGTCAGTGATCTTCAAATATTTGAAGAGCTGTCATATGGAAGAGGGACTAGTTTTGTCCCATGTTCACTCATAGGATAGCATTAAAGCCAATGAGTGGAAGATTCATGGAGAAAATTATAGCTTAATGTATATGAGAATGTCTCACAATTAGATGGAATGTTATTTATTTGCCCCTTAACTTACTTAAGGGGAGGATACATGATCCCTAAATACGATATTGTAGAAGGGATTCCTTAGATTCATTATATGGTTGGACTAGAATTTAGGGCTTATTAAACTTTTCCCACTCATAATTCCTTTTCACCAGAGAAATTTTTATGTATCCCAGGTATACAGGTATATAAAATAGGTATATAAATCAAACATTTACTGATAATAAATCACAACTCATGACCCACAGTTTAAGATGCAGAAGACTAGATGACCTAAAATATTTCTACTATCTCTAAGCTTCTGTGAGTTTACTTAGCTTACAGGTTATCATTGGTATACACTTATGTTTACTGACAGGTAACCCATTTTAAGTGTAATTCAAAGCCTCTAACTTTGCTACATGTAAGGGTCCATGCCTTACTGACTGTGTAGCATACTAACACATAAGAGACATTCACTGTGTACTTGTAAGCCTTACAAACTGAGAGTAGGTGGTATGAGATTCTTCTGATCAATCTGAAGTCTTGATAAATGGAAGCACTTTGGAGAAAGCTTCAGTCAAAGATGGAGCTCAATAGACTTGTGCACTCTACTGAAATTTTGGCTGGCCTTTTCACTTAGGAAAAAAAGAGAATCAAACTAGTGGGTGCAAATTACACCTACATAGAAATGACTTTTGTGTAAAGTGTCCTAAATTTCTTCAAAGTAAAAGGCATGTTAGTTGGATCAGAGTTTGATTACTGTTATTATGCTTCTTTGCTTTTTTAAATTTTATTTTATTTTTATTTGCATAACATATGTATGGGTAGTTCCTCAGCATTGATCTTTACAAAGCTTTCCATTACAAATTTTACCCCCAGTCCTCACCACTCCCCTAGATGACAGGATATCCACTACATGTTAATCATGTTAAAATACTTGACAAATCAAATATATGATTATACTTCTTTGATATCATGCAATGACTCTCAAGACTAACTCATCCAAAAGCTTCAATGAATTCTGGAGATAGTTTCATAATTAAGGAAAATAAATTTGGCATTTACCCAAAAGAACTACATTCCATCATAGATATTTTTGTTACTCCTCATATTTTCCCTCCATGGCTATTTTGTCTATTGTTCCATTTAAATACATATATTTATAATATGAATATATATATTTATTACACACATATGTTTAACTGATGTTGCTGAAATTATGCAAATAACTAGCGATTTTAAGTGGGGGAACTCTTTATTATGTGTATTATATGTATGTTCTACTTTTTTGTTTTTTGCCAAGAAATAATTCATTGGCTATGAATATTGCCTTTATGTATTCCTTTCTTTTAATATTTTATATCTACCATTAAAATACATACAGAGAGTTCCAAAAGACAACTTCTTTGTTTCAAACCAGCAAGGTACACTGTTTCAAAGAGTAGTAAAATATAGAAATTTTCTTAGTCATTAAAACATTATTGCCCCAATCACATTGCTCATTGTTATTGCTCTTTTTCTAATTATTTCTAACTGTATTGTTATAAGTTTCTAGATAAAGAAAGCAAGATTATCTTCCTGCATTCAAAATTTCCTAGGTTTCTGTGAAAATCAAATTCAAAGGGGAAAAAAGGTGGATTCCTACTTCACTTTGATTATTTCTAATTTTACATGTTTTGCTTTAGGCCTACCTTGCTTTTACTTAGTCCTAGGATTTTAAATAATTATGTGTTTCACCTGTCAGATTGGCTAAAATGACAGGAAAAGATAATGATGAATGTTGGAGGGGATGTGGGAAAGCTGGGACACTAATACATTGTTGGTGGAACTGTGAACGGATCCAACCATTCTGGAGAGCAATTTGGAGCTATGCTCAAAAAGTTAGCAAATTGTGCATACCTTTTGATCCAGCAGTGTTTCTACTGGGCTTATATCCCAAAAAGATCTTAAAGGAAGGAAAGGGACCCACAAGTGCAAAAATGTTTGTGACAGCCCTTTTTGTAGTGGCTAGAAACTGGAAGATGAATGGATGCCCAGCAATTGGAGAGTGGCTGAATAAATTATGGTATATGAATGTCATGGAATATTATTGTTCTGTAAGAAGCGACCAGCAGGAGGATTTCAAAGAAGCCTGGAGAGACTTGCATGAACTGATGCTGAGTGAAACGAGCAGAACCAGGAGATCATTATACACGGCAACAACAAGACTATATGATGATCAACTCTGATGGACATGGCTCTCTTCAACAATGAAATGTCTCAAACCAGTTCCAATTGTTCAGTGAAGAAAGCCATATACACCCAGAGAGAAGGATATGAAATGTGGACCACAACATAACATTTTCATGGTCTCTATTGATGTTTGCTTTCATTGGGTTTCCTTTCTCAGATTTTTTTGTTCATGTAGATACGATTGTTCTTACACAGCAAGATAAGTATGGAAATATGTATACATATATTTGACTTGTCAAGTAGTTTAATATAATTAACATGTAATGGACTTCCTGCCATCTAGGGGAGGGGAAGGGACTAGGGGGGAAATTTGTAACGGAAAGCTTTGTAAGGATCAGTGTTGAGGAACTACTCATTCATATTTTATGCAAATAAAAAGCTTTAATAAAAAAAAGAAAAAAGAAAATACCATCCACATCTAAAGAATTGTGGAGACTGGATATAAATCAGAGCATATTATTTTCAAAAAAAATAATTATGTGTTTCATTGACTTGCTCAAAACCCTAAAGTTACCAGTGCTTGTCTCATAAATGATAGAGACAAACAACAGAAAACTCAAACCAGATCAAAATTTTATTTTAACTCATATTTTTCCCCAAAAGAGACCCAAATTTAGATATTCTTATGAACTAAAAAAACATTAGCCTATGGGTCTCTTTGAAACTAGCCTATGGCTAATACAACTGTCTGACTTTTTCACATTTCTTACATCCCATCCACAGAAATGATTATATCTCTTAGATTTGGAAAATAAAGTATGGCAACCATAACTGGTTAGAATCTCTATGATGAAAATAGGAACATACCCATGTGAAATATACTTAAATAGCCACCCAAGTATTTTTTGTTATAGGCTTCCTGTTTTTTGGAGAGAAAGTTATTCATCATTATCAAAACATGGCTGATGCTATGGCAGTTTTATGAGGCAGAACTTTGTTCATCAGGGATTAAATAAATTACATTTTTTACTTAGATGTTTAATGTAATATGATATCAAGTCTCCAGTGGAATAAAAATCTAGTGTTAGTAAATTATCAGAGTAGCTAGGTGGTACAGTGGATAGAGTAGTCAGTAATATTCGTCTTCCTGAGTTCAACTTTGTCCTCAGCCAGTTACTAGCTGTTTGACCCTGAGCAAGTCACTTAACTCTCTTTGCCTCAGTTCCCTCATATGTAAAATGAGGTGGAGCAGAAAATGGCAAACCACTCCAGTAACTTTGTCAAGAAAACCCCAAATGGGGTCATGAAGAGTCAAATATGACTGAAAAAAAACTGAACACAATTATCTCATTTAATTTTCAATAACAACCTTGGGAGGTAGATGCTAGCATTATGTACATTTTACAAATGAGAAAGCTGAGCCTGTCAACTGACAATTTAATTTTATTTAACCATTTTTTTCACTAAAAAAGGAAAAAGAGAAGAAATTGCGGTTGAGGGAGAGTTGTATCCCTGAGACTCCTGATTCAACTCCAGTGAAGTCACTTGATATGTTGAGTATTAGCATCCTTGTAGTATCAGTTGTATGTGTGCATGTTCATTTTTAATTCTGCATGTTTTTTAGCAATAAAAAGTAAAATTGCTTCTATTTGTTGTAGCTAATAATAGAGAAGATGTGTGTTTCTTATAAAAATAGAGGGTTCAGGGTAAACCATCTGAGTTTAAATATGTTGCATGAATAGTGTAATGAATAAATCTGGTTTGGAAAGTATGACGTTTATTAGTTTGAGAATCTCATGTGGTGCACATTCTCACTGAAAAGCTTTATCAGGCAACTTTCCACTGATAGAATCTCATGGGATTATCTATCTGGTATTTTAAACAATTGTTCTTAGCTTCAATATCTTTTAATTTTTATTGATGGTGATAATTTAATAGGGATAGAGGACCAGGCAATTCTTCAATCCAGCTTCAGTGTCAGGAAAAATTTGTCATCAGTGAAGATAGGAAAGAGGGTTTTCCCTATGTTTGTTAAAAATAGCAGCTACAATCTTTTTCTATTGGTATCTAAGCAAAAGCTAGATGACCAATTTTGGAATGTTATGGAGGGGATTTCTCTTTGGATACCAATTGGACTAGATGACCTTTATAGTCTTTCCAACTCTTGAATTCTTGAGCTCTGTGTTTATGCTATTTGCTTATAAATTCCCCATTCAGCTAGATTCCTGGGAAATAAAGAGAGCACCAAACATGAAGAGTGAATTTCTAAGGGGATAATAGGCTAGAGTAAGGAGATGACTAGAGAGGACCAGATAATTAACCCCAGACACTGGGTTCAGTGACTTTAGTTATGGATTAGAGAGATGAGATAAGGTCAGGTCTGTCCTTTAGAAGAAAATGAAGGGGTCAACCATCAAGAAACCTGTAGACGAAAGACTGAATGAGTAAGGACCTGAAGCTACTTTCTCCATTTCCTGCTAGGTACCAAAGGTCAAAATGGTGGTACTCTCTGAACTTTCAAGAAGTGATCTTCCTTTATTGTGATTATTCTCAAAGTGAATTTTTAATTATTCTAACTGTAGCAATGTGGAATTTAGAAGGAATGTCATCCTAGTTTGCAAACTTCTAGAGATTAAGATATGTCTAAGGGCTTATAAATGGAAAATTACCTAAAGTGCCCTGTGGATTCATAATCATTTATTGGGTAACCACAAGCCAAACACAGTGAAAATTTTAATATACAAACACAATACCAAGAAAACTAGTATCATTCTTCATAAATTTTATTAGGCTGAGAACACTACTAGGTTAACTAGTCCAGAGACTGCTTGACTTTGTTATTTAAATGGAGAAATGTATAATTTTTTGCATAACCCATTCAGCTTAAATCATTTCATTTAACATGACCTAATCAAAGGGAAAATCCTAACATAGTCAGATGTGGAGAAAGTATTAGATTTCTTATCAGGAAGAAATAAGTTCAGATATAGGCTTAGCTTTTTCATTTATAAACTATATATCATACTAGCTCTTAACTCCCAAGATTGTTATTGAAAAATAAATGAGATAATATTTGTTAAACCCTCTGAAAACCTTAAAGTGCTATATAAATGCCAGATTATTTTATTATTGCTGTGTTATTAAGACTTTGGGTCAGGAACTTCCCCCAAATATTTAACACAATGTTTAGTAAATGGATATTTTTTTCTCTCCCCTTGGGAGGGAAAACAGAAAACATACTAAAAACTTTTTTTTTTCATGAATCTCTTCTTGATGAAAATTTCATTACCACAAATGTCCATCACTCTCATTTTTTTTCCAGCAGAACTAAACCTGTCTTTTTGTCTATCTGGGAATTAGGGGAATATAAATATTCTCCATCAAAACAATTCTGCAACTCATTTGTAATATAATCATATTGAATTGCCTGAGAGTACTTAGAGTTTAAATCACTTTCCCCAGTCATACAACTGCATTTATCTGAAGAAAACTTGAACGCAGGTCTTCTTGATTCCAAGTGGTCCTCTTGCTCACTGCATCATATAGCCTACAAATAGAACCTAATTCCATTTTATCCTCTTACCATTAATTACTCCAGATTATGTAGTTCATAAATGGCCTTGCATTTATTTAGTATTTGGAAGTAATTGAATTTAGTTACAATACTACACATTTATATAATACTTTTAAGTTTTCAAAGCACTTTATCTGTACTATCTCATTTGATCCTCAGAACAGCTTTACAAAGTCAGCACTAATGTTATCTTAGTGGCAGCTAGATGGTCAAGTGGATAGAGGGCATGTCCAAGAATAAAGAATTTTCTTCCTGATTTCAAATGTGACCACAGATACTGACTAGCTGTGCCATCCCGGAAAAATCACTTAACCCTATTTGCCTCAGACTCTCTATCCATAAAATGAGTTAAAGAAGGAAATGACAAATCATTCCAAAGACTTTGCCAAGAAAACTCCAAATGGGATCATAAAAAGTCCAAAACAGGAACATTATTATTCTGATAAGCAATTTAAGGAAATTGAGACCCACTTGCTAACTTATACAGCTAGTAAGTCTCCAAGTCAGGATTCAAATTTAGTTCTTTCTGCTTCAGAGGTCAGTACTTTATTCACTGCAGTAACTAACTGCTTTAATACTATACTAAGCACTTTAAAAATATTACTTGCTTTTATCCTCATAACAATCAGTGAAGGTAGATTTTATTTTTAACTTCACTCCCTCATTTTACAGTTGAGACCAACTGAGACAGAGATTAAGTTATGTATCCAAGATTGTGAAGTTAGTATAAATCTGAGGCTGGATTTGAATTCAGATTATCTTGACTCCAAGCTTGTCATTGTATCCTCTTTAATACCTAACTGCTTTAGGCAGAGGGAAGAGCTCTTTGTAACTAAGGAATTGTTCTCTTAGTTCTTTCTTAAGAATTTGACCATGTGGATACATGCATATTTATGTGGATGTCACAAGACTGTCTATGAAATTTGCTCCTTGTTAGTCATCATTAAGGTTAAAGTCACATATATTATCTTGTTGCCTAATTAAAGTATTTCAGGTTTCATAAGATTGGACTTTGACATTTCCAGCTTGACATATGCTTAAAAAATATTAATAGGAATTTATTTGTAAATGTGAGGAAGCTCCATAAGCTTGTCTTGTAGGTAGCCAGACAAAGGAAGTATTTGCTTTGTGTTATGGTTCACACATTTTGATTGCAATATTTTATTGACTCAGACTTGAAATACTGTCTACTGTGTGTATGCAAAAAAAAATTCAGAAAGTTTGGAAACTGAAAAAAAATGATCGAAAAGTCACATAAATACAGACAGTCTTTTTTGTAAGACATTCCTATAAAACTTTTATAAAAGTCTTTCTTTCATGGGGGGAGAGAAGAAACTTAATGATTTTTCACTTTAAAAAATAATTCCATTGGTTCAAAACTTTCCAACTTAGGGAGAGCCACCCTCACTTGGAATCTGTACAAGCATAGACTTTTGTCATTTTTTTCACTTAGAGAAATTGCGATTTAGTAACATCATTCCATGTACATTTTTAGAGATTCACTGAAATGCGTTTTCCCCAGACGTGGATGACTAAAGCAATGACTTTAGCATGGTATGCTGTGGAGGAGAAAAAAAAAAAGATGAGTCACAGAAAGTTTTGATAAAAGCACAGATTTATTCTACCAAGTGACTCATCTGTGACTTTCTCTTTCTTCCATACTGGAAGTTTTTCATTCCCCCTCACCAGAAGCAAAGGCTGAACTAATGTGTACATCTTTTTTTTCTCTCTTTAGAAAAGACATGATATTAACTAGTTTTTGAACAGGGTTTTGACTGAGTGGGTTAGGAAGATGAGTTTTCCATTGCTCTGTTTAAATGATGGTTCAAAGTATCTATTAAAACTTAAGTCTGAGTTTGATGAAATCTATTCTATAGAAAATTCTTCTCTTCTTGTACTTGAAATCCACCACCCCGATTCCCAATTCAATTCCAAAAAGATTATTCCACGAACCCTTTTCTATGGAAACTTATACTTTTAAAGCAGATGGAGGCATTTTCTAAATTACTAATAGTAAGGGAAATTTAATATGGTCAAAGACCTTAGAAGTTGTTTGACTGTGAGATCTCAACTAAGTAGCAATATGAGGTCACTTATGCTCAGATGATATAATGGTGAAAACTGGAATTCATTGAGAGGAAGCCAGTGAGCATTTAATTTGAAAAAAAACTTCCATCCAAAGAAGGTCATTATATACTTCTATTATACCTTCCTGCTCATGTCAGCATATCTATGTTATTATCAGTATAAGGGGCGAGAGAGAGTCTATTCATGAGCATCATGGTAAAGGAATGAATTCCAGAAAATGCTTCATTTTGTCTCATTTCTGATGACATTTAAAAAAAAAAAAAAACAAAAGTTATTCAAGAATCTTAATTATTGAGGGTGGGGAGGTAAGGATAAAAATATAGGAATTTATCTCCTTACTTACTGAAAAAAATGATTAATGACAATAATTATAATTTTAGCTAAATCTAGCATTGGATATTATATAACATTGTAAGAGAGAGAAAGTGGCTTACAGTTCTACACTCTACACCAGTAAGAACTGGCTCTAATTCACACACTGGAAAGAACACTGGTGTTGGAATGAGAAAACTTGGGTTCAAATCCTATTTTTGCCACATTTGACTTTTGTGACCTTGTGCCAGTTACTTAATCCATCCAATCTCAATTTTCTCATTGGTGATCCTTTCCATCTTTAATTGATCTCTAATCTGATGACCCATCTCTTACACTTATGTGTAAATATGGGCATTTTACTTAACCTCTTGGACTTGAAGCAAATAACTGAAAACTGGCCTCAGAGGAAGGTTCAAATTCTATCTGAGACACTTCATAGCTCTGTGTTTTAGCTTCTCCCAGACTAACTTTCCTCATTTAAAAAATTGGGATGATAGCAAATGAGATAATATATGTGAAATGTTTAATAAATGTCAAGAATACTATATATAAAACCCTAACTAACTACCTTAGAGGAAAAAGTTACCATGATGTTCCTTGGTATATTGAATGATTTACAACTATAATAAATTCTGAGATATTTAGAAAAAATTAAATCACCATACATGTTTCTGCTTTTAGCAAGTTATTAATTAATGAAATGATTGTCTAGAAATGGAATGGAATGCCTTAAAACAAACAAACAAAAAAAAAAAAAACAACTTAGTTTCTGTGGCCAGTGTTTAATTTGTATCTGATCTCCAGTTATATAGGGAAAAGAAAAAATTTCCATGTTCCCTTCCAATTTCTGCACTAGAGCTAAGATAGAATTCTTTGTTAAATTCACCATATTTATAATTGGCAGTCTCAAAAAAAGGGGGTTGGAAAAGGGACATATCAGGAAATTAGCAGCTATTATTCTAACTCCAGGAAAATCCCTAGGAAATGGAGAGAGGGAATTTATCCCTATACATCCCTTCTGCGTCTATGTAGTAAATTGGCCTCTTTCTACCTTCTATATAAATTCATGCATAGCTTCTTTCTGTGAAGGGCTGTTGAAAAATGCTAAATGTTGACTCAGATCAGATACTATTTGGGCACTATAGATGAGGGTGAAGAGCAGGATTATATGAGGAAGTTGATTTTGGTAGTGATCTATTTACAGCACAACTGAAGTTTTTGTTTTAATAGCTCATTTGATGGTGCCAAAATCATATTGCTTGAAACTTAAAAAAAATGTTTCTAAAGAGCAGAACAAAACATATTTCTTCTAAAGTAAGCTCTTTACTCAATTTTCCCAATCAGATCTGCCCCATTACAATTGAACTATATAAAACCTGCTTCTCCCATTAAAAGAAATTCGGGCTTTGGCAAGGCCAAACTTGATTTGGCATTTTGGGGAATTTTTGTTTCATAGTGCAAAATCATAAGAGTGAAAGAATAATAATAAAGATTTTTTTCATATCATAGTAATTATAGAGATTAAAATTTAGTTTGGAAGCAGCCATCAAATTTTCTTTGGTTATGTGATGTTCTTTTTTTTTTTTTTGTAAAAGATTACTTAAATTAAAAAAAAATTGATTCAGTGTTTAGTAGTTTATATATCATGTCAAATGTTAAGTTTGTAAAATATTATTTATTTATTACCTTATTTAATTCTCACAACTATTTTTTGGGGTCTGTGCTATTGTTATCATTCCTATTTTACAGATTTTTATTTTTTACTCGTAGAGTGTTTATTTGGAGAAGTTAAATAACTAATACAAGTTCATACAAGCAGCAAGGATCTGAGACAATTGTCAAATCTATCTTTTCTTGATTTCCTGACTATCTACTGTGAGCATACTGCCTCAGCTGATAGCTTTATGAGGTTTCAGAATGACCAATTTAAATGTATTCGTTTAAGAATCTTATTTTTCAGAGTGATTCCTCTTCCCAGCCCTTCACTTAATTTTATCCTTCACCTTCATTTTATCCAACATTATTCCCTTGTATAAAAAAATGCCATAATTTATTCAACCATTCTTCAATTGATGGATATCTACCTTATTTCCAGTTCTTTGACATCACTAAAACATATGGAGAGAGAGGCATCTGCACATATACATACACATATGTATATATTTATATTTATATGTGTGCATATATGTAGAACTATAGATATAAAGATTTTTCTCTATCTCTATTTCTATAATATATATTTGTCCTTTCTTTCTTTAACTTCATTAGAGTTTGAGCTAGAAGTGCTGTCTCAGAGGCAAAAGGACAATGCTTTCCTGTGAAAACTTTTATGGATTGATGCAGAATGAAGTGAGTAGAAAAAAATTAATCCTTTAGCAATATTATAAAAATGAAAAATTTTGAAAGATTTAAGAATTCAGATCAACACAATGATCAATCACAATTCCAGTGGACCTATGATGAAGTATACTACTAACCTCCTGACAGAGGCGGTAGACTAAATTTGCAGAATGAAATGAAACCTCTTTGGACAAGACTAGTGTGGGAATTTGAATTAGAGTATGATGAAGAAATTTGTTACAAGGGTTTTGGTTTCCCTTTTTTAGTGGTAGAGGGGAAAATGAGAGAAAATAGATACTAGTTAATTGGGAAAAATAATTAAAATAGATATACTTTTCATTTGAGGAAGATAGTTCTTTCCCAATAACTTCATATCTGTGCAATTAAAAAATTAAAAATAGATAATTCTTCCACTTGAGGTAGATAGGTGCTTCTCTATAATTTAAAAATTTCTGGAGTTAGGAGGACCTGAATTCAAATTTGACCTCAGACACTTAATGCTTACTAGCTCTGTGACCCTGGGTAAATCATTTATCCTCAATTGCCTTGCCAAAAATAAACCAAAAATCTGTCATTTAAAGAGTTGCCACTGAGTCACTGAGAGGTTAAGTAATTTTCCCATAATCACACAGGTGATTTGGTTCAGGGCCAAATTTGGGCTTCCTGATTTCAAGGCCAGCTCTTTGACCCTGGATCTTGCCTAAAAGCAAAGATACACATCTTTATGCTATACATTTAAATATAATATGCAAAGCTAATGATGCTTTCTGCAGTAAAAAACAAAACAAAACAAAAAAAACCAAAAAAACATTCTAAATAGAGTACTGATAAAAGGTTATATGGTGAAAATAATGAATTCTCTGTAAATCATTTGATGATATTCAAATATTATATGCATATCATGAATGCAAAATCTTCCCCAGACCATAAGCCAAATAGGAAAACATTTAGTAGTATAGAAGCAGCCTACCAGTGAAAAGGAAATATGAAAATTGGCGAAAAATGTCTATAAGCTAATTGGTGTAGTTACCTCTCATTTCACCAACAGTGGGCTGTTTCACAAGTGTCTGGGAATCAAACAGGGACTGTGTGACTGTGTAGGTGTAAAGGCATCTCTAAAATTATTTTCCAATAATAGAAAAGCTCTAACAAACAGAAACTTGGAAAAATAAACAAGCAGAAGGGCAGAGGGATATTTTGTATGTGATTTTAATAAATACAATGTTTTTCTTGTTTGGAGCTTGTGTAATTTCACCAACCACACAAAGCATAACAAAAGCAAACTTTGACTAAAGCTCATGTTGAGCTTTTTGAGGATGATGCAAATAGCTCTTTCTTCTTTTGCCTGAAGGGCATCACACCATAAGACCCAGAGGGTGGGCCTTGGAGCCAGGAACACTTGGGTTTAGTTCCTTCTTCTGATATATACTTTGTGACAGGTCATCTGGACAACTTCAAGGCAGTAAATTACATGTCAACCTGTATTGGTAGGGGGACTTTCCTAACTACAGAGTTCCTAATACCAATGAAACTATATAGTTTCCATCCTTTTGATTAGTGAATTGTGGTGAGGTTCCTCCTATGAAATTAATAGCCCTAAAAATGCTAAATGATGACTCATATTAGAGATTTTTTGGAGCTATTGATGGAGATTAAAAGTAGGACAGATATGGAGAGGGAGACTAAGATGGCCTATTTACTGCAATTCTAGCAAAACCATTGACATTTTTGTTTTAATAGCTCATTCAAAGTTGCAAAAATCATATTACCTGAAAAAAATTTTGTCTTAAAATGAACTTTTTATTCACTTTCTACACTCAGACATTTGTGGTTAATAGATCATGACTCCTCTGGAAAAAGGACTTTTATTTGAACAAATTTAATAAACCTGTTTGGGCAGCTAGGTGGTTTAGAGATTGGAGTGCTGTGCCTGAATTCATTTTCCTGAGTTCAAATCTGGTCTCAGATATTTACTAGTTATTTGACCCCTGGCAAGCCACTTAACCATGTTTGCCTCAGTTTCCTCATCTGTAAAATGAGCTAGAAAAGGTCATGCCAAGCTGCTTCAGTACCTTTGTCAAAAAGACCCCCAAAGGAAGTCACAAAGAGTCATTCATGACTGAAATGATTGAAGAACTACCACAGTGCTACAACTCATCTTTGTCTCTAACAGCTAGGAAACAGAAAATTCTGTCTCAGCTATGATGTTACCAAATGGGGATAATTTTCATGAAGTAAGATACCATTCCTTTTAAGTGCGAGGAAATATTCCACACACAGTAATCAAAAAAGCTGATATTTATGTACGGTATTGAGGTTTTAATGTATTTTACACATAAGATCTCATTTTATAATCCTAATAATCTTGTCAGAAATGTACTGCAGATATCAGTTCCATTTTGCAGGTGAACAAACTAATGCTTGGAGCAAATAAGCCTAGATAATAACGTAGATAGTAACTGTGGGATACAGGTCTTTCTGACTCAAAGGTCAATTTCTAGTATATTACACTATCTGAAGATCTGCTTTTGAATCCTGCCCCAATTGTCTGTGTGACACTGAACAAATTGCTTAATCTCTCTGACTCTGCTTCTTTAAGTGTAAAATGTGTACATGATCTCTCAGGTCCCTTCCAGCTCCAAGTCCCTGCATACATAATAAAGCCAAATATTCAATCAAATTACCTTGAATGATATGACACTGTACCCTAAGGGAAAAAATGTTAATTATCCCTGTGTTTTGATGTGAATGATTGTTCTTTTTTCTGTTGTGCTGCAGTGTTATGTAGCCTCTCAATGAATATTTCAGGTTCTGCCCCAGGCCCCTGTGACTCCATTCTACTCCTTCTCTATTAGCTCTGGGAACAGTAGTCTGATAATAACTGCCATTCCTAAAAATACTTTTGAATCAATTGCCCTAGGACTTTTGGTGATTTCCCAGAAACAAAGCATCCTTCCTTGATCATCAGTCCATTTGAATTATAAGCTTTTTGAGGAAAGAAGTTATTTTCCTTTTTGTATTTGCATATTCATACTTACCACAATACTCATAACATAGCGCTTGCTTGAAAATGCTTATTCAGTTTTTTCATTCATTCATCTTAAAAAAAATTTTAACCTAGGGGAGGAGCCAAGATAGCAGAGAAAAAGTAGCATTTGCCTGAGTTTCCCCAAAATTCTTCTGAATACCTTTAATAATGTCATAAAAATTCTTAGGGGAAAAGAATCCACAAAAGGACAGGATAAAATAATCCAGCCAAAATCAAGGAAGAAAGTCAGCAGTAAAGGTCTGGGTGAAAGTGGAGCACAGGCTGTGCCAGCATAGACCAGGCCCCAAAAAACCAGGAGTAGGATGGAAGCCACTAAATCATCAGCCACAACTTCTTTCAGAAATCTCAGCCCACAGACTGCAAGGGGTTTGAATAAGTAGTCAGAAGATTATAGGGGTCTTCTTGTTACCATTGCAACAGTTCTCTGTTGTTTTGGCATACTCAGCTCTAGATGGCAATCCTGGGTGGCAATCCCAAGGTAGGAGGAGCATTAGCATACAAGAGCTTGTAGTCACAGTGGAGTAGGGACTCTCTTCATTGTTCCATGGTAGAAAAGAATGCTTGTGGTCACTCACAGCCAGAGTGCATGCAATAAGCATAGTAAATACACCTTGGAAAAACTGAAAACTTAGAAGTCCCTAAAAGTATCTATGAAAAAACTTGCAGAAAAAAACCCTAAAATTTGGACAAGGTGCTCTCCACTCTGGAAGCAGAGTTCTACTTTAACAAAAAGTAAAATGGGAAAATGAGCAAAAAAAATAGAAAAAAAATTCTGACCATAGAAATTTACTATGGTGACAAGGGAAATCAAAACATACTCAGAAGAAGATAACAAATTCAAAACTCCAAAGTTTTGCAATACCTACAACAAAAAATATGAATTGGTCTTAAGCTGTGTAACAGCTCAAAAAAGGAAGAAGTAGAAGAAAAATTGGAAAGAGAAATGAGAGTAATACAAGAAAATCTTGAAAAACAAGTCAACAGTTTGATAAAGGAGATAGAAAAAAAATACTGAAAAAAAACCCCAACACCTTAAAAAATAAACTGAGCCAAATGGTAAAAACAGTATCTTTACAAAAAAAAATAGTAAGGGGAAGAATGCCTTAAAAAGCAGAGTTGGCCAAATGGGAAAAAAAAGGCACAACAATTCACTAAAGAAAAAAAAAAATACCCTCTTAAAAGCAGAATTGGCCAAATGGAAAAGAAGATACAAAAGCTCAGTGAAGAAAGGATAGATTCTTAAAAAGCAGGATTGAGCAAATGGAAACTAATGATTTTATGGAAGATTAAGAAACAATAAAACAACTAAAAGAATGATAAATAAATAAAATGATGTGAAACGTGTCATTGGAAAAACAATTGATCTGGAAAAAAATTTATAATTATTGGACTACCTGAAAGCTATGACCAAAAAAAATAAGCTTGAATATCCTCTTTCTAGAAAATTACCCTGATATTCTAGAACCAGTGAGTAAAATAGAAATTGAAAGAATCCATTCACCACTTCCTGAAAGAGATCCTAAAAAGGGAAATTTCCCAGACTATTATAGCTAAATTCCAAAGTTCTCAGGTCAAGGAAAAAATATTGTGCGGTTAGAAAGATCCAATTCAAAGATCGTGGAGTCAGAGTCAGCACAGCATAAGATTTAGCAGCTTCTACACTAAAGGATCTGAAGGATTGGAATGTGATATTTTAGAGCATAAAGAAGCTAGGGTTACAACTAAGAATCATATACCCAGCAAAACAGTGTAATCCTTCAGAGGAAAAAATGGATATTACATGAAATAGAAGACTTTCAAGCATTCTTAATGAAAAACAGCACAACTGAATAGAAAATTTAACTTTCAAATACAATACTCAAGAGAAGCAGATAAACAGGAAAGGGAAACCCTAGGGGATTTAAGTGTAAACTCTTCACATTCCTATACCAGAAGATGATATTTGTAACTCATAAAAACTTTCTCATTATTAGGGTAGTCAGAAGGAGTATACACACACACACACACACACACACACACACACACACATGCAGAGACAGAAACAGGGAGGAAAAGAGGGAGAGAGAAAGGCAGGGACGGAGGGAAGCACAGGTGTGAATTGAATATGAAGGAATGATATCTAAAATTAAAATGAAGGGATGAGAGAGGAATGTAGTTGGAGAAAGGTAAAGGGAGAGGTAGAATGGGATAAATTATCTCATATAAAAGAGATAAGAAAAAGCTTTTACAGTGGAGGAGAAGAAGGGAAAGATGAGAGGGAGGGAGTGATCCTTACTGTCATCAGAATTAGCTTGAAGAGGGAATAATCTACACATGCCAATTGGCTATAAAATCTATTTTATTCTACAGGAAAGTTAGAGGTGAAAGGGATAAGAAAAGGATTGGTGACAGGTGAGAATGAAGAATAGGGGATAGAGTAGACATAAGCAAAATATTTTTGGGAGGGATAGGGTTAAAGGAAATAAATTGGGTGGGAACAGAAACAGTGTGGAGATAAATACAGTTAACAATAAGAACTGTAAAAAAAGAAATTTGAAGTAAGTTTCTATTATAAAGGCCTTATTTCACAAACATAGAGAATAGGTCCAATTTATAAAAATAAGAGCCATTTTATAAGTGATCAAAAACATGAACAGTTTTCAGATAAAGTAATCAAAGCTATGTATAGCCATCTGGAAAAAAATGTTTAACTTGCTTTTGATTGGAGAAATACAAATTAAAACAATTATGAGCTATTACCTCATACCTATTTGATTGGATAATAGGATAGAAAATGAATTTTGAGACATTAATGAGACCTTGACTAACATTGGTGGAGTTATGAACTAATTCAACCATTCAGGAGAGTAGTTTGGAACATTTGCTCAAAGGACTATAAAATTATGTATAACCTTTGACCTATATATAACCCACTACTAGCTCTGTATCTCCCAAAAAGATAAAAAAAAACAAAAAGGAAAAGGACCTATATGTAGAAGAATATTTGTGGCATTTCCTTTTTGGTGGCAAAAAATTGGAAATTGAGGGGATCCTTAATTGGGGAATGGATGAACAAATTTTGGTATATGATTTTGATGGAATATGTGCTATAAAAAATGATAAACAGCATGTTCTCAGATAAACCTAGAAATTCTTCCATGGACTAATGCAAAATGAAATGTACTGTATATAAAGTAAGAGCAATGTTGTAAGATGATCAGCTATGATAGACTTAGCTCTTTTAAGCAATACAATAATCTAAGACAACTACAAAGGTCTTATAATGAAAAATGTAATAAAAATTCTATCTAGCTCTAGATAAAAAACTGATGGTGTCTGGATATATATTGAAACATACTTTTTTACATTCTTTATTATTCTTCAGTATTCCCTCTCTCCTCTGCATTTGGTCTATGTTTTCTTATACAACATGACTAATAGGGAAATGTTTTATATGACTACACATACATGATTTATATTGGATTACCTTCTTAAAAGTGGAAAATGTGAGAAGGAAAGAAGGAAGAAAATTAAGGACTCAAAGTTTTTAAAATTAATGTTATAATTTTTTTTTACAATGGAACTGGGGAAAATAAAATACTAAATAAATTTTAAAAATTAATCTTCCTGAGTTAATCTTGCTAAATTCCCCAAAGAATCCTTTTGCATGAGTCATACTTCATTCTTAGCTTACATTAATTTTAATAGGATTCATAAAATTTCAAGTGGATTTAGACACTGATTCACCACTGTAATGGAGGTATCATACCCAACATCAGATTTAGTAATGTTTTCTAAACCAGATATTTTTAAAACAGTCAGCATTTTTTGAAGCAGACATTTCTAGTTTTCACTAACTTCTAATGATTAGAAAAAACAATCATATAAGTTAGGTGGCCTATTCAAATGGCAAGGGCAAGGGATAACAAATGAATATTAATAATTCTCCATTTATTCTTACAAAGTATGTGTGCATTGAGAAAGATCTCTAGTAACTAGGTGGGCCGGGTGAAAGAATATCTACAAAAATTGCAAAAAAAAGAAGCCATAAATATCTACAATAATTGAAAAAGAAGAGAAAGCATCAAAACTCACTTTAAATCAATGGAAGGAATAACTAAATTAATAAGATCATAGAGAAGTTGAAATATTGTCATCTATTTTAGGTTAAGTGCATGAATACCATAATATCATTAGAACTCAACATATCTGAAGAGCCTGTTTGTCACAGATATTTTTGTATATTCATTCATGTGATGAAATTAAAATTAAACACAAATGGTTGCATTATGATATAACTTAGAAAGCAGAAGCCAATTACCAATCTGAAAGATATTATGAACATATACCATTATAGATTTGGAGCTGGATGGGACTGTGTCCATATTTTGTTGATTAAAGTTTAAGGCCCAGAGATATATCGGACCTGCTAAGGTCAAATAAGAAGTAAATAGAAAAGCTAATATTTGGACCAATGTCTTTTTTTCTCCAAATCCGATTCTTTTACTACTGTATCACTGCTTTCTTTTTATTCTAAACAACAATAAAAATTGCCCTTTTTGATGTGAATGATCACTTTGAAAATATCACATCCATTATAGCCTTGAGAAATCAAAACTCTTAAAATTGTTGCTAAATTTTTATTTTCAACTCATTTATAAATAAATATGTATATATATCATCAAAAATGTAGCTCACTAGAGTCCATATCTACTGATTTTTCTTTTCCACACCTATTCCCAAATTTATTTCTTCTAGTATGGCATAGTCTTAGAGTAAGAAATTTCAAATATTTCCTCTGGCACCTACCCACTAATTATGTTACCATGATCAATTCACTAAACTCTTGGAGACCCAGCCAACTTTGTAAAAGCCTAAGTTATAGAAAAGTGGTTGGTTTGCATCCATGGAGGATAATTTCCATACCTATATTTTCCTACATTGATGACATTGCATGTCTTTAACAATAAGAGGCATTAAAAAAGCAGGAGGCAATTCATGGTCACTCTCTCATACTACCTTTATGCCACCAAATTTAATTCTTATGAATCATCTCTCATAGAGAAAGTGTAAGAGAAACTCAATTGTGTTTATTATTCAAAGAAATATGAAGCAGCTGTAGTTGTGTTGTTCAGTCGCCATTTCATGCCCGCCATTGAAACACATTGCATATATTTTAAATGTTTATAGCTATACTTAAGGACTCTTGGTATTTGTGCCATAGAGCCATCTGAAATCATCAAGTGATTTTTAAAATGAAACTTGGATGATGGTGAGTGGACTATGAACATATTTACTTTCAAGTTGCTTGAATATCAAGGGTAAACGTTGGTTGGCAGACGTTATGGCAGATGCTGATTTCAGTCCTTTCTCCCACCCAGCACTGAATCCCAAGTGACAGTGATGACAAATTCCAAGGGTGCTGGGAGAGCACAATCTAGGAATCAGCTCTCACTAAACACACACACACACACACACACACACACACACACACAAACACAGAGCACACACAAAGCACACACACAGTTAAATTTTTCCTCACCTCCACCACAAGACTCTTTTCCAAAGTTATAAAGAACCCGTATATTTATCCCAAATTTACATGCTTGGACTTTTCCTTATAAGCTCTAGACATTATGAGATGCCTTGATTTTAAATATAAAATGTTGGTACTTAAGTGATTTTCCCATGCTAAGCCCTGCAAACAGTCTCCTTGCTGAAACAAATAGTTTTAAAAAGAAAGTAATTAGTGACCAGTGGCTAAGAAGGCCTCTGTGGTGAGAGGTTATGTCTAAGCCTCTTGAAGATTCTCCATGTAAACAAGTCAGACCACATCACTCATTATCCCTCTTTTGTTTACTGGGAGAAAAGTTCAAACTCTTTAATGAGAGGATTACCCATACTTCAAGTCTATTGAAAAAGATTAATTGATATTTTCCTGTTGGAGTTTTAACTACTTGTATTTGGCCTCCTTTCTCCTATTGTTATTGATGCTGTGATCATCAGAGCAAAGTTGCTTAAAGGTTATACAAACTTCACAGCATAAAATCATTGGGATTAATTTATGCTTGTGCCCAGATTCTAGTTCCAAGGAATGTTACTCACTCTTCCACATGACTATCGTTTAAACAAAGCTTTCCCACATGAAAGCTATACTATTAAAAAAAAAAAAAGTAGGGGGTATTTTGGAAGATTGCACTCCCTCTCTGTGTTATAGATGAAGTTTAGCACCTACTCACAATGAAGTGTTAAAACATAGATGTAACTTTTTGTTAAAACATGAGAAAAATATGTATTTTCCATTGCATACTATATATAGCAGATACTGAAACATAATTTGAGTATCTTCCCACAATATAAAACAAGGCCCCAGCACTTTGAGATATACTTCTGTGGTAGAAATCTTTACAAATTTTTCCAAAAAAATGTGTGTATTGTGGACATATGGCTGCATATTTGGATAACACCATTTGCATTTTTCAAACTTACAATTTTTTTTTAAACCACTAGCTTGGCTTTTGCTGTCAGGAAGGCAAACTGCTACTGTATTCAGCTGAAATTCTTAGTTTAACTCTTTGTCACTTTATTATTTTATTTGATATTAATATGTTTATAATTTCTTTAAAAAGTGAGCCAATAACTTAGATCCAAAATTTTAAAATGATTTTTTTTCAAATGCTTGTGTTAAACACTGAAATTTAATTATGAAGAGTCACATTTCGTTCTGGAAAGAAAAAAAAAATAGTGTCAAATTCTGATCTTAGGAAAAATGCTTCTGAAAATAATTTTAAAAGTGTTAAAGTGATTTTACTTCAGATTCACTCACTGGAAAAATGTGTTTTTTTTTCTTCTCATCTTCTGAGGTTGTTTTTTAAAGCAACCTCAGTTTCTGAACATTAAAAGCTAACAAGAAAAAAAAATCTAATGGTGGGAAAAGTAAAGATAAAAACCACCAGCTAAAGGTATTTAACAAATTATAAAGATCATGCTTTCAGGATAGAAGACTCTATTCAAGATACACATATTTGAATTGATATTAAAAGTTGATTTTTGACACACTTTATTTCCAATAATAAAACACAATTTTAGTGTGAACGTGGCTAGCCTATTGGTTTTAAATTCAAATCTTTCTAGTATTAAGAAACAAAGCTTTCATGGCAACCAGGTAATAATTCAATGTTGCTCTAATTTGTGTGGCTTAAACAATTTACATATTTTACACAGCTATAACATTATTATACATAATCTCAATGTGTTTGGGTGAAAGGTGTTTTGAATTCACAATACCAGTAATTTTTTTCCCTTCTGGGTAGCCAGCCTAAAGGTCCATGTTACATCTACTCTATATGTTAAAATATGCATAATTCTGAATTTTGAAACATTGTGCATATATTTGGACATATTGCAGACATATTTGGACATATTGTGGACATATTTGGAATATTTCAGTTTTTCTCTTAATTGACATACTATATGGCTACTTATATTCCCAAGCCACTCCAATCTGCTTCATTTTGAATTATGTTTTTTAATGTGTGTATCTAATTATTACTTATTTATTAATATCAGCAGAAGTATTTAATTAATTAGCATCTGATACACAACCAGATGAAAGTAAATACCGGCATTTCATTTATACTATTGAACAGGTATACATTTTATTGGTCTGAAACCTATCAAATGCAGTTAACCTTATTGATCTAGTTAAGTACATTAAAAAAGCAAAATGAAAAATGTTTTACCACAAGACATGATAATATGACCACTTTGTCAGCTCTCCCAACCTTTGAAACGCAAATGCAACCCTAATATATTGATTCTCTTAAATACTTCTCCTATAATAAACACTACATTATCTCTGAAAGTCTGGCCAGTCATGTCAGATGGACAGAGAGTTAGGCGGTAATCAGAGGAAGTTCTGTGAAAGATAATCTTTTCTTAGTCAGGTCCCTTGAGGCATGAGAAAAAAAAAAAAGAGGAGCCAAGACACTGGAATAGCTGTTTTTACTTAACTCTGTGCTTCAGTAGGGAGGTAATAACCAAGCTAAAGACTTCATTATTTGTCCCTTTCAAATACATAGGTTGTAGGCCTCTCCATATATTCCTTGACATGATTTTGCTGTGTTTTAATCCAATTATTTGAAAACATTAGTCATAACAAACAGCCACTTTATCAGGAAAATTATTAAGGATAAATTAAAATATCACTGAATTTCCAATGTTCTGTCTACTCTACAATTAAAATGAAAAAATATATTTTTTCTTACATTCTGAGCATAATTTTTATTTCTTTGTATATTCATAGATTTTAAATGAGTGATTTTCTGATATATAGATATAGACAGATAGATATATGTACATATTTATATCCATATATATGTATGCATGTATATACTTTCTCTAAGGCATATACTTTATACATACACATATAAATTTAAATGTATACACATATGAATTTATATATATATATATATATACATATATATGTATATCTATCTATCCATACCCCCCACATATATGAAATTATGTGCCGGAGCAAATATATACACTTATATATGTATATAACACACATGTGTGTTATATATACATACACATATACAACATGAATGCATGCATATATTCTTGGGAGAAAGTAAAGCCATAAATTCCACTTCAGGAGGTAATCAAATATTAACAAATGAAAGTTGAGAACCCAATATACCTAATGGAGCTATAAAAAGACGGAACTTAAGCAGAAGGAACACAAGACTTAAACAAAGCCGAAGACAGCTGTCCAGAAATTATCAATTGCTAAAGCACACAGATTGTGATTAAATTTTAATGTGGCTTTTAAGTAAAGATTTTGCCTATCAGAGAGAAAGAATTCCAGAGAAAATATTGTTATTGATTTCATCATTTTAGATGTAACTGATCCTTTAAGTAATTTTTTTTCTTGGTTTCTGTGTCACTTTCTAAGTGTCTGCTGAGGATGAGGATATCATCAGAGGGCATACTCATTACAAATTCTGAATATAGTGCAAAAACTATTCTGCAGGGCACTCAAAGTCACATCTGTTGAAAACATAACACAGCATTCAATCCACTGAATAAAAACAAAACCCTGCTGAAGAATAACTAGAGAGTTAAGTTATGTAAATTAAAAGGCATGGGAAAGTTTCTTCATTGATTTTAGGGAAGATTGTTATCAAGCATTACAGAATCTATTGATTGCCTTTTCTGTGATCAGGAAAAAAATAGTCTGATGGCTAGAGATAGTGAGGAAAATAGCATATCTATTCAGACATAGGGAATTGGAACAGGTTGTAACCACTTTTTTTTTTTTATAAATAGAATGTAAATTGTGTTGCCCTTCTAATAAAGACACTTTCAATATTGTTCTGTCAATAAAATTAATTGCTAAAAATGAGAAGCCTCTATAACCATTCTCATTTTCTAGTCTACCATAAATATTTAACTATGTGTAAGATTGCTGAGGTCAGAAGAGTCAATTCAGTTTGGTTTTCTCAATAACCATTCAATATTGAGTAGACAAAAAGTAATCCAATATAAAATATAGGTATTTTAAAAATCATTCATGCAAAAAGACACTTATGAGCTCATAAATAATAGCAGGTCCCTATATGTCTGTGTGTATACAGACTTGTCATACAAGGGGAGAAAATGGATTCAATTTTCTTCTTTAATGCATTTTGACAAGCAAGCTATTAATTAGCCAATGTGAAGTTAACCAAAAGATCTGTTTCCTATAAAGTCTCTTTAATAGAGTATGAAATTAGCCTATATTTAGAAGTGCATATGTTTCAAACCATATGAGCCATCATAAGGCTAAAATACTGGGGTCTGCATTTTAATAGGTGACTTTGCCAGGCTTTTTGTCTTCATTTTGCAGTTTTTGGTTCCATAGTATTTGTATCTGTAGCTGTTTGCAAGTACATATTTAAGTTCCCTCAACTAATTAATTAATTGTCAATGAAATTAGTCCTGGGCAGACACATAAGATGGGTCAAGTGATTAAAAATATCTGACCTCACTCACTCATTCTTTTGTGCATTCATTCATTCAAATTTTTCATTCAACAAACATCTACTAAGTGCCTATTCCATTCATAGGACTCATAGAGGTAAAAAGGACCTCAGAAGGTGATTAAGCCCAGAACTTCTCCCTTTACATTTTAAAGATAAGGAAAATGAATACCAGAGAACTTGTTAGTTGTTTAAAGTAGGAATAATAGCCACAGCACTTTGCTGTCTATGAATGTGAGAAAAATGATTGTTATCCTTACTTCTATAATAGACCTTAATCTATTTCTTCTTGATGCATCCATATATTCTGTTTTGGGGAAAAATCAAGTGGTTGAATGCATTTTTAAAGACTCATCTTGATATTTGGCAGGGCAATTAAGTCATGTAGTTGATACAGTAGCATGCTTGTAATCAGGAAGATTCTTCTTCCTGCATTCAAATGTAGCTGTAACCCTTAATTAGATGTGTGGCCCTGGGCAAGTCTCTTAACCCTATTTCCCTCAATATCCTCATCTGTGAGATGACTTGGAGAAGAAAGTAGAAAACTAGTTCTCTATCTTTGCAAATAAAACCCCAAATAGAGTCATGAAGAGAAAGAATTGAAATGATTGGACAACAAAATGTTTGGTACCGTATATTTATTTATGTTCCTAAAAGGAACTGAAGTTAGGCATTGTACATACAATTATTTGCACATAAAATGGAAAGGGTAATGAAAATTCCATTTGCTCTATTGGCATCATTATAATTCTTGAGACATCTAGAGGAATACCCTCAGTATATTAGGTGGGATTTATGGGAGGATCTGGACAAGAGTCACACAAGGTAAAACAACTTGTATGGAGGTATCTGAAGGTGTGAAACATGAAGCATAACTTGTATCTTCAGGTGCCTCCTTGTAGCCCCACATTATTGCACAAGCTACTATACATAATTATATGCTAGCAAAGTAACTATTATCCTTTTTAGAAAATCTCATTTGTAGCCTTTCCTTCAGGTTTTGCATTTCACATATTTTATTTGACCAGGATGATTGTGAAATGATTTTAATTTTTTGAAGAGAACTTTAATTGAGAGCCATCCTTCTTGCTAGTTCATACATATGCTGGTTAATATGGATTATTCTAAATCACATAGGAACTCTTTGGGTATGTCTTGTCATAATCCACAATGATTCCTTGGTAAAAATGCCTTGTATAGAATACTCAGCTTGCGCACACACATACACATATGTGTGTGTGTGTGTGTGTGTGTGTGTGTGTGTACAATTGATGTTCTAAAGATGAAAAAGCAGTTAATTTTATATTTAAAATATTGTGTCAGAGTTGACTAAATATGTCTCTTTATAGAAGGTTTTGCCACTCAGTGAAAAGGCCATAGGATTTTGAGTCAGAGGATATGGCTTCCAATTCTAACTCTGCCAATTGTGGGATGTTGGCAATTCACTTAGAGTCTCTGGGACTCCATTTCCTTTTCTGTAGAGAGTATTGGACTAGGTAATAGTTCTTTACAGAAGGATCAGGCCCTATTAATCAGTTCTTTTGAAATATGATGTCTACCATTTTTATTCTCATTAGTTCTATTAGCACTGTTTTTGACCTGTTCTGATGTGGCAGTGAGGTGAGGTTTGTATTTTGAAGTTTCTAGCAGTTCAATTGAAGACATTTATAGGATCACTTTTTCAAGGCTTTTGATGTTCCTGAAAGAAGTTTTTTTCTTCTTTTTTAACCTGAGATTGACAAATATTACTGGAGAGAGTATAAGGGAAGTTTTCAGCATTTAGGATCCACTAGTTTAAAAAAAATTGTAAATTTAAGACTGGAACCAAAACTTACTTTTTTTTTGTTTCAAGAGTATTATGATTCACTGGGAATATTTAAATTCTATTGATTGAAAAATATTCTTGAAGGATTCCGAATTCTATAAACTATGGAATTTCTTTTTTTTCAATCCAAATAACTGAGATTTAAATGCAGCAGCAATTGACCTTCTTAAGAAGTCTACTATAAAGAATTGTGTTAGCCTCAGTTGTTGATTTTTTTTTAAATCTTGAAAGTGGAGAGAATGACATTTATTTTTATAGAGCTATAATGAGAATCATATATACGTATATGCATATACACGCAAGCACACATATCAGCAAAGATACTGTAGTGGTTTACCATTTCCTTTTCTATTTGTATTTTGAGTACAGTATATAAAAACTTATACTAACTTCATTTTTTTACATTTCATCATTTTAAAGGATACACCTTACAATAATCCTATGGGCAGCCAGTACAAGTTTCATTTAAGTAATATATCTACTTATATATGTGTTTATATCTATATGTATATTTATGAGTTTAATAGCGATTATCATATAAGTTTATATGCTGTATAAAACTGTTACATAAAACGGCACATATGTGTGCATGGAAATATATATGCATATGCAAGATCATACACACATATATTTACAACATACACATTGTTTACCATGCAACAAATATTTGAGATAAGCAGAATAAGTATTGTTATCTCCATTTTATAGATTAAAAACCCCCCAAATTCTCCATGGTTTGGTTAGTCAGTCAACAAACTTTTATTAAAGTTTCCATGTTCCAGTCACTGTGCTAAATGCTAAGGAAACACAGAAAAGATAAAAAAAAAGCCTGTCTTTGTCTTCAAAGAGCTCACATTCTAAAAAGGAAAGTAGCATGTAAATAATTGCACTCATATAAAGTATTTACAGAGTATATGAAACATGATTTCAGAAAGAAATCATTAAGGCAGGGCTGGTACATGATGGAAAAGATCTCATGCAAGAAGTAATATTCTGAGTCTTTAAAGAAACTTTTTATTCAGGAGATGTAGATGAAGAAATGCACTGCTGACGAGAGTCAGAGTAAAGGTACAGAGTTAGGAGAGTATCTTGTGTGAGGTACAAGTAGACCATTGTAACTGTATTCAAGAGTATTTACAGGGGAGATGATAGGGCCAGGTCTGTGCTTTAGAAAAAATTATTTGAACACTCAATTTTCTTCTTATTGAGGTTACCACTATCTTCTTCCCAGTTACCCAAACCAGTAACCTCAGTGTCATCACTAATTCCTTACTCACATTCAACCCACATATCCAATCTTTTCCCAAGTCTTATCAATATCTTCACAATGTCTGCATTTTTATTCTCCGTTCATACAGCTCTACTATAATGTAAACATTTATCATTACATTCCTAGACTGCTGTAATCACCTTTTATTTGGGGTCCCTGCCTCTAGTCTCTCCAATGCAGTCCGTCCTCTCCTCAGTTGTCAAAGTGATATGCCTAAAGGACAGGTCTGGATGTGACAACTTCTAACCTCTTCTGAATTGAAATTTAGATACTATGAAGCAAATCAAGAAGGACTCATTTTTAAAGGAAATAGAATTGAGTTATAGGAATATAAGTAGTGTGGGTAGATTTTATACAATATTTTAAGTTTTATAAAGTTCATTACCAAAATTATCTCACTTAATTCTCACAACAACTCAGTCCGTAATGGTCTTCAGTGTTTGGATCTGTGATTTCATTGATATGGGAAACTTTCAGAGTGGTAGGAAAATCTTCTAATGTTGATAGCTAACTATGCTGTAACTCATGATACTGCAGGGCCCTTAGGAGTTAGAGGACATACCTATGGTGACATAGCTAGTATTTAGCAAAGGTACTATTTGAATTTAGGCCTTCATGAGTCCAAAGGCATCTTGTCATCTGCTATATGATGCTACTTATTTTTATTTTAAAAATATTGATTGCCTTTTGTTTTTATAAAACATTCTTTTCTAAATATACTATTCATCTTTTCCAACTGTGAATTCAACTCTGGAAATCAAAAATTTAAAGAGTAAAAACTTTTGTAATAGAAAGGTTAAAAAATGACAACACTAATCAACATACTACTGAGTCTGGTCATATAATATTTCATATCCATTGTGCCCCTCCCCCCTTTCTTCAAAGAAAGTATTAAACTTCATTTGCTCTTCACTTAAGTCATCTTAATTACAAAGTGTTGTTTCATTTTTTGGCTTTTTTCCATTTCCATTGTGGTACTTATTTTATATGTTGTTTTCCTGTTTCTGCTTACTTTACACTTTTATTTCTTATTGATCTCCTCACACTTCTTTTAATTCTATTTTTCATTTTTTAAGCTCCATTCTATTCATTTACTTTCATGAGCCACAATTTGTTCGGCCATTCTCTAGTAAATGACATCTACTTTGTTTGTAGATCTATTCCAATACTGTTATGAATAATGTATTATATGTGGTTACCTATAACTGCTTTCTTTAAAAAAATCATTAAACTGTAATATTATATAGTTCCATGAGAAGAATAAAATGAGATTATGGGAAATGTTTCTAAATTTTGGAAAAAATTAGCTTAAATCTTCCTAAAATAACTATTGCTTTTTAAAAGGTGTCCCATGTCTATCTGACTCTCTCAAGTATATGTTCTCAGATTGTGTGATAATTAGTAAGTTTGCATAAAAATATTACAGTACTGCTGACTTTGAAGCATACAAAAAAGTGGGGGGATGGCTAATTCCCATGTAGTTACAGCAGAGTCTTAGTCATGCAGGGAAGTGTGGGATTGGAGAATTATACGGCACACACAATGGTGGTACTATCTCCTTTGCCTTACCAATGTTTTTGCCTAACACTTTTGCACCCTCATAAATCTTTTCATTCATGGAGGATTATCTGCCAAGAGGAATGAAACTGATAGCTTGAAAGGAAGTAAGACATTGTTGCCTTGGCCCAGGGCAAAACTAGACTATAATCAGACATTAGGAAATCCAGTTTCAGATGCATTTTAGTTTTTTAGTCACCATCATGCAGATGAGCCATTTTATGTTATTCTAATCCACTTGTATAGTCAGCTGTTTGATCACTTCTTGTGCCTAATTTACCCTTACCTCCCCTGTCAGTTTAGAATGTTGGCATTACATCTAAATGAAATATTAAACAACCAAAAATCCATAGCTACTCCTTCCTATGGATCCTATCATGTACATTAACTTTGATGTCTGTTTTTCCAGATCTCCTAAATCTTTGCTAGGTATTATTTTAAAAACTTTGATTCCTAGAGTTAATGCTTTTATTTATTTTGCATATGTTTCAGGAAGGATTTTAATTACTATATCTATGTCCACAGATACAGATATATGTATCTTTATACATACAAAAGTAAAAAATATACACACATATACAGATACATTTATATATCTATCTGGTGAATAGAACCTTAATATTTTTTTTCTTTCCTTTCTTGTAAAGATTATTGAATAAAAAACCAATCAGTTTTAAGTTCTAAATAGGATACATTTGAATACATTTTTTTTTGAAAGCTAATACTTGACATTGTACTAAATGACAATGCTCTTTAAAATTGGGTGATTTAGGTTGTAAATATGTTAAAATGACAAAGAATCAGGATGTTTTAGGAACTTTTAAGGTCTTGTTACATTAATCTTAGACTAAATGTTCTTTTATATAAAAGCCCATTTGTCAATGGAAATTAAATTACAACTTTAGAAACAGTAACTTGCCAACTTAAAACAGTCATTTGATATTATGAATTATATCTTCAGCGCATTAAAAAATCCTCAAGCAAGGAAACCAAAGATAGAAAATATTGGTTCATGTTTCCAGCCACAATAAGTGTGAATATATTCCCAATTTAATAAAAACATATAATGCAACTTCTATGGGTTTAAATGTCTTGAAATTGCTCTTGGAATGGGCACTTGTTTTCCCATTATTGGCCACTTTAATCAACTTATGTACTAGTTGTGTCATTTAAAGATCACTTTATAGGACCAATGAGTTACATCTGAGCTATGCGCTCCACTCTTGCCTGATGCAACAACACAACAGTTTACATATTTCTGAACTTGAGCTGAAAACTGATTTAAAAATCCATATGGACAATCCAATTTCCTTGAAAATATATACACACAAGTCTGCTCTGAGGTGGCTAAAATGAAATAAATTTTGTTTTAGGAGACAGGAAGAAAGCCAAGACCAAAAAGCAAATATCTTGAAGTAAATGGGCACTTGCAATGACCAAGATCGAAACCCATCTCTCCCCAGAGAAAACTAGAAGAGGGTAAGGAAGACAAGCATTGGAAAAGTAGAATGTTTGTGCTTTTCTTTCTAGCAGACTGCATTAAATATTCAGCAAAAGAGGGGGATCGGTTTACATTACTCTTCTTGTTTCTCATGTATCGGCTGACAGGTGCTGTAAACATACATAGACAAACATGGTCCTATACTTGCAATGCTCCAATAACTTAGGATAGAAATACCTTAATTTCCTAGAGTAATTACACTAAAATTTCAGCAGACACAATACATCTATATTGGTGAAGAAACAGGAGAATCTTCTGCTAAGACACACCAAAAAGAAACCTCAGATTGGCTCTGACCTTTGATAGACTTAGATTTTCCAAAGAAACTCATTCATAAAGCTTGTTTCTTCTTCTCTTCCTCCATCACCAATTATTACTTCACAAGCATTGCTGAAAGTTGCAGCAGACTTATTGGAATACAAACAGGATGCTCTCAAGCTTACCAAGGAATTGTGGGAGCCCAGCATAGACCCATTATCTTTCCCATAGTTCCTCAAATTTCCAACAAAAAGCCCAAACCATAAAAGACTGCATGGTATGGTAGTTAGAAGACTAGTCCCAGAGTCAAGAAGATTTGGAGTCAAGTGCTTCCTCTCACTTGTATTAACTGTCTGACCATGAGCAATCCATGTAAGCTCTTAGATTTCTAGATGACTCATCAAGAAGATTTTAATGTATATAGAGGAGGGAGCTGCTGATTTGTGTGATCCCTATAACAATGAATTCACAGCAGGTCTAAACCAGAAAAAAAACCTGACTCATGTTTTGCATAGGCTTCTCTGAGTGGCAAAATGGAAAGATGAGTGTAAAGCAGTTGACCTTGGTTAAAAGATGGGAAGTGGTACTTAAACTGTTCCTTCATTCATGTTGAAGAGATGTCATGGTAAATAAATTATGACTGTTTACACTTAGTTCTAAGTGTCTTCTTTTTCTACACTATAGGCAGCTATTTGGCTGAGACAGTATCATTCTGGGATCTAATCACACACTACCTTTTTTCTCACTTGAATTGTACTTTTGGCTGTCACTTGCTCTTTTGAATAAAGGTTTACATTATTAGAAGACATCATAATAGCATATCTTCTTTTCCTGAGTTGATATACAAATCAAAAAAATGGATAAGGGCGAGAATCCCTTTGTCCCTGGAAAAGTGTGCCATCTGCATTTAGCTTATGATATCCGGCTGGGAACAAAATCCAAGCATAAGGAAGTCGTTAATACAACCCTCAAGTTACACTGTAAATTCAAGTATTTTAAATGCTTTATAATAGTCAAAGCCAGTAAAAATCGACCCTGTATATTTTTATTTCATCTCTGTTGGATCATATGATATTTAATAATTGGTTCTGGCACCTCGTTGCAAATTATTATAACTTTGAGATTCAACAGTCCTATTGAACATATGGGCAGCACAGCCTCAGAACATATATATGATACATCCTATCAAGAGGGCCTTCTGTCTTGTTTTGCTTAGCTTAGAAGGGTCAGGTAAATTTTGTTATGTAGTCATGTGCTAAGATTCGGCATTCTTTGCTTTGCAGAGGAAATGCTGAATGGAATGGATTCTTTCAGCTGTTAACACCTTATTGCTACAATCAAAAAAAGGAAAATCAGTACCTGGGACAGCAGTTACTTTTCCTAGAATGTATGTTGTTTCTCTGGCTTTAACTAAAGTAATTAAAAGTCTGTCTCCGATGGGAAAGCAAGTATTCCTCAATATGGAATCAATGTCTCTTCGATTTCTTGTGACCATATCCTAGCCATGTTTATTTCAATCATCACTGAGAGAGTGGTTAGAAGCAGAATACCTCATGTTGATAAGAATGCTTTGGATAACTCTTCGTGGTACAGTTACATAGCATAGTGGACATGGAGCTGGGCCTGGAGTCAGTAACATCTGAGTTCAAATCTGTTCTAAGACATTTGCTAGCTGTTTGACCTTGGTGAAATCATTTAACTTCTATCTCTTCAATTTCCTTTTCTATAATATGGGATAATAATAGTGCTTCTATGCCAGGTTTGTTATATCAAAGAAGATGACATCTGCAAAATGTCTTGCAAACTTTGAAGTTCTATGTCAATACTAGCTATCATCATTATCATCATCATCATTTTTTGAAAAGAAGGTGAATGATAAAAGACAGTTGACCTGAAAGGATTGTTATGTTATTATGTAGTTTGATGTTCTCCATCCCTATTTTCATGACCATTTTCTTACTATCTCCCTTCACATTGTCATGAAGAGACAACATTACAGAAAACATTTCCATTCCACAATGTATTAAGATTATTTCCTATGATCCTGCTGCTTTGCCTATATATTTTGCCTGTATGCCTTGATTTGCTCTTGTATCATTTCACATTAATTATTATATTGTTTATTGCCATATTCAGATATACCATAATATAGGCACAGTAGCAATAATTACATAGTAAGCTGTCCTTAAAAGGAGACATTGGGATGAGGGTGGTGGATGGGGTAGGAGAAAGGTTATGATTTATATTTTGTGTTGACAATGTGAACAGAGCTGGTTCATTTTTTTCCTGATTTCTCTATAATACCTCATACTAATCTCTCTTTGTTTGTCATATAATTAGTCATTACTGGAACTACTAAGCTGAAAAGTTCATGGGGGAGCAATGGATAAAGATTTTTTTTCAAGTGCTGCTTTTCCATTGCTATTACGTGTGACTTAAAAAAAACAATAAGATACATGTGAGCATGGAAATTATATCTATATCTATATTTCTGTGTAAAAGCAATGTCACAGTCATATCATATTGAAACACTGATTTTTTTCTTCTATCCATGTCTCTTTGTCTTTGCATAAATCTAAATCTATTCTTGGTGAACAGATCAATAAATGTAGACACAGAGATCAAAACATCCATAAATTCACTTTATTTATTAATTGCATTTTGAAATTATCAAGGGTAGTTCCTTTTCTCTTTTGTTTAATTTACCAGAATCTGCCTCACAGTGAGCTATCCTACCGTCCTATGCAGCATTAATGTTAGGAGCCTTCTCGCTTACTTTGTGTCTTTGCCAATACAAATGCCTGGAATCCCCTTAACATTGGTGAGCAGTAAGTTAGAGCAATACTGAGTCCCTGGGTGGGGATTATGAAAAGGTCTTTAAATAGAGGTTCTGAGTAGATTTGGAAGGAAAACTCCTTTCTGTTGAATTGTTTCATATTGTGTCAGGCTTGCTTGGCATGCTTTGGGCCAGTAGGTGGAGTGCTTGCTAATAGTAATTGAATATACAAAACTTGAACTTAATATAAGTGGAAGCCACTTTTCTTGTTATAAACTGCTAAAATCATATTTACACTGAAGCCCTTCTATGGATATAATTAGTTGAAAAAAATGTTAGAAGGCCAGAGTTCTAATTTATTCAAGCCTATAACTGCATAAAAGAAAATAGAGACAAATTATGTCCAGCAGGACCAAACACATCATATGGGCTAAGCCATAGCTAAAGCGATGGATCTTGGAACATTCATTAGAATTTGGCAATGATAAGAAGATTCTATTTATCTTCTCCACGTTTTCTAACAGAGGATACTGAGATGCTTAAAAGAATTAGGTATCCTTGATAATTTAAGCATTGAAAAGATTGTGAGCTAGAGGATTAACTGCTGATTTAAAAAAAAGTCATAACCTTTTCCAAAAATTTAGTAAATTCAGCACCTTTGAAAAGTAGAGTTGCAAGAAATGCCATATAAATGAAGTGTCACTTACTCTTAAGAATGATTTGTTTCCCACCAGAATAAAAGATTTTCAAATGAATTTAAAAGCTGCAACTCGAGACTTGCTAACTATATCACTCTAAATCTATCTATATCACACCTAAAGATGTTAAGGCAACATTTAGAACTCCAAGGAGAAAACAAGAAACAGAATTTAGAAGGCAGGAACTAAATGGAGTGCTGAAAAATCCCTAGTTGCTTTTTTTTTTTTAAGAATGCAGGTCACATGATGAAATGTAGGTGAAAATATAATATGTAATGTAGAAACACACACACACATATATAATTATATAAACACTGAAACTCCTTTAGAATATTGTACAGTACTTTATAGACCTGATCATGCGGCACTCAGAGAATATCAATTGTGTGACTTGGAGTTTCTGCTTTCATGAATAGGTATTCAGAGATAATGAAGTCTATAGTGATAAATAAAGGAACCTTAAAATGGAAGATCAGTGAATTGAAAATTTTATTTTCAGTAATGCTGTCAATTCTCCTCCAAATCTTCTTTTTGTCTTTTTATAATAATAATTTTGCCCCAATGGATCTGTTAAACTTAGAGCTTGTTTGAAACAATACCTCATCTAATCACATTTTATCTTTTCTCTTATCATCATCAATGTATCTATCTGGTTTGTGTTGGAAATGGAGAAATGGAGAACCACATGTGATCTCTGTTAAACTGAATTCATCAACTAAAGCTCTATTTGGTAAATAATGCTTTGAAACCTGTGGTTCCTTTAGTCAAACCAAGCAACTGTTACTTACTGATGCTTCAAGTAATCTTAGTAACAAGAATGTATTTCTGTCAGAGGAAAAAGAGAAAGAAAGGATAGTGCTAATTCAAAATTTGAAAATTGTGGTTTTCTATTTCTCCTCTGAGAGGAAGAAAGAATGTTTGTGTTTATTTCCAAAAACGATCTTAAATAAGATTGTGCTGGAATTCCGCCATCTAGCTCTATGAAAGTGACATAAACTGACTAAGTTTGACCAAAATAAACTATGGCTTCCATAGCCAAGTAAAATAATTTCCTCAAATGTATGTATGTATGTATATGTTTGTATGTATATATATTATGTATCTAACATACATGCATTTAGGAAGGCTAATACGTAGATATGCATTTAGAATGGCTATTATGTAGGTATGTGTTTAGCATTGGGCAAACAGTTAGAATTTGGTCATAGTGTGTTAAAAATTTATAGGTGTGTTTTACATTTGTATTCCAGGGTAGATTGTATGAGAATTAGATGAAGTGTCATGTGTTCCTTCCCAAATCATACCTATTGCATGAACAATTATCACCCAGTTCAGCTTCCTTGGTAGTCAACTGATTTATTATTTCCTTTCCCCAAACCTATGAGGGGATACACTTGGTCACCCTTGGTGGCTTCTCCCTCCACATTCATTTATCTCTTTCAATAATGTGAATGCCATTGCTTATGTACACAGCATATTTTTATTCCTTTCATTGGGAAAAATATATTTTGAGTTCATTTGATTTTTTGTCAGTTGTCACTCATTTTACCTTGTTTTGCTTGCTTCAGTATGTTATTTCAACTTATATGTTGAACTGTGTCATTCTCAGCCAATGTGCATCCTTTGATGGGGAGTATGCAATAGACTTTACTGAGAAAGAGAAAAGAAAAGTGTTAGCCACTGATCTCACCAAGATTACATTCTCTCTTAATAGAAACTGTTGATAGATCCTGCACGACTCCACACTTGGGGTGCTGACTTGGAGAATGAAGCCCTCTGCACACAAGCACAGCAAAATATTTTGGTGAAAAGTAATTATCAGAAATAGTGACACTAGTAAATTAGTTAACTACATTTCAGCATGGAGCTTGAGTTACCCCTGCCTGTTCTTGTTCCAGGCCCATCTGAAATCAGCAATTCAGCTTAATGATGTCACAACATTTGCCAGGCTGTGGGCACTGAAGAGAAGAGAGAAAAGTGCTTCTACTGAATCAGGTCCCCCTCCTCTCCCTAAGAACAGTTAAGCAGCCCATCTGTCTCACTCACACTGAAACTGTTATCTTTGAAACATCATTCTATTATTATCATTGGTTCCTCTCAAAAACTGTCCTTAATTTTAGACTGCCTTTCGGGAATCAGGTTTTCAAATTCTCCTGGATATTGTTAGTCCATTTAAAATGTTGATACTGAAATGCTAGGAGGCAGTTCATCATAATAGGATAAAGCCCAAGTACTGTATATTATTATTCATTTACCCAGGGTAACCTTTTGTGAAACACAGATATCTTACCTTAAAAAAAAAAAGAAGGAAAGAAAGAAAATAAAAGAGGGTGGGGGAGATCACAACAAAGAATTCAACCCCTCCCAATCTCTAATATTTTTTCAAAGTGTGAATTGAAGAGGACTTAGAGACAGATGGGTCTGGATGATCAAGTTACCTGTTATAGCAGCACATCTGCCGGGGCAGTCAATCACTGTGATGACTCTGACAGGTCGATGGAGCCTGAGTAAGAAAGGCTAATGCAGAGAGAGGAACCAGGGAGGAAGGGCTGCCCTCCTGTCTGTCTCTTGGGTTTGACTGGTCTAAAAGCTGTACTTGAATTTGCTCTGGTTAAAAATCTGTCTGTCTGTCGAGTGCAGACACTAGATGGAAGATTTGGGTTACCGAAAACTAAAAAGAGAGAGCCAGCATATTGAATACATATAACTGGGAAATGATTTGATTAGCACTTTTAAGCTGTCAGTCAATATTTGGTTGCATGAGATGGTGAGGATGAATAGAGAAAGGAGTAAGGAGATGATTTAAAGACTATATGTTCTAAAATTATTTATTTCAAGAAACATTAAAGGGAGGAGTTCAAATGTATTTTGATGCTTTTCTCCTTTAGTTCAAAGTAGGAAAACAAGCCACTGATAGAACAAAGGCAAATGGAAGTCAAATGATAAAATTAAATAACTTTATGGAGATATTTTACTTTATTTTCTGACTTCGTTTTTTTTTTTTCTTTTGCCCCCTTCAGTCACATTTGCTCAGTCTATTCAATATGATGTATTAGGGTCTCAGTGTCACACAAATAGTTCTTATGAGGAAATATTAAGCAAAGAACTCCCAGGTTTTTAAAAACATATTGAAAAGATGTGCTACAATTAAGTAGAGTGCCAATTGTATCCCCTTTTTATGATACATGTGCATATGCAGATGTATTTATAAGACAATAGAATCTCAAAAAATCTTGACTCCTCCCAATGACTAATTAATCAGATGTTGGATTTAATGGAAGACTTAAACAAACAAACAAATAAATAAGTGAGTAAATAAATAAATAAGTAGATGGATAAATAAATGAATGAATGAATGATCTCCCACCCCCAACAACTAGATCCCAAGCAGTTATTAAAAGCTTTAAATAAACTCTTGACATTTAAAGAGATAAAATTCCATTTCTAGATGTGAAGCAATTCCAAAAGCTGTTAGGAATTATCAGCATCCAAGAAATGAAGTTAAATCTATGTCCACTGTATAGAAAGTGAAATTTCCTTTGTAAATTGGGGGAGAGGGATGGGAGACAGAAAGATAAGCATTATTATCCCACTGTAGAACTACAGTGAGCAAACATTGCTGAAAAAAGGGCAAAATGTTAATATATGCAGAACTGCTGTTACTAGCGATTTTCTCCACAATGCAAAACTGATGGGGATCTGTGAAAGAGCCATTAAACAGATGCGTTGCTTTTCAATACATTCTTCAAGTATTTTTGCTCCGGCATCCACATTTTTAGTAAATGATGCTGAATGTTTTCAAAATATTACTACATTGGCTCTTTTACTTGATTTTTTTAAGTGGACTCATATTTAGCAGCAGATGGTTTGAGATACCAGAACTGAAATGGAGTTAGTTATTTGGGTTCAGAACACTAACAGTATCTCATACAACCATCTATGGGATGGTAGAGGCCAGATATTAGTCACCATTTTTTGTTTTTTAAAAATTAAGTCAGAAACAGACACTTTTAAAAATAAGAGCTCCATATTATTATGAAAATCATTTCAGATTCAAAATCTTGGTAATAAAATATTAGAACTTTCAGACATTTTAAATATATACTTTTAAAGATTCCTAAATAGATATTTGTTTTTCACTTACATTTTAAAGTGATAACTATTTCAGGAATAGTTTTCTGGAAATTATTTTTACCAATGATAGCTAATCTATGAGATATATTGAAGAAATGAAGGATATAATTAGAATGATCTGCTCCTCCTCCTCTACCTATAAACCTGAGAAAATAGTATATTTATTGCAATAGGAACTGAAGAAGATATTAACACTTACATCGATTTCTTACAAGAATGGATAATGAGAGGGAAGGACCTATGTTTTTTTCTCTAGAAAATAGAAAACAAAAAGTTTATAAAATTTCTTTGTTAAAAATTTTTAATAAATTTCTGACTCTTGGAGATTTTTTTTAATTATGAGTTTCTTCTAATTCCTTCTGAAATATATTCAAATATTTATCTAAAATTTTTCAAAATTATTATACATACTAATGGATCTATTTATCAATGATACTGAAAAATCTGGAGAGCAAATGAATTCAGAAGTTGACTTTAAATCTTATACCAAGGTTGCTAACACCCTAAAATACTCCCTCCCTCCTCCTAGCTGATTTGTGAAGAAACAAGAGTGCCAACTACAACCAGGTTTGCTCAATCTAGACCAATTTGTTTCCCAAGGGAAAAAATGTGAATGAGTTAGTGAAAAAACAAAAACAAACAATAAAACAAACAAAAAAACCCCTTCAAGCAGAAGCAGGATTAGGAAATCCTAGAGGGAAGACTTTAGCTGTTTCAAAATAAAATGTTAAAATATTTAGCAATGATTTGACCCAGTTTTATGAAATAGAGAACAGAATGGTGAGTGGTTTATGATAAGGTCAAATCCATCCAAAGGTCATTTTCATCTGATAAAGAAAAGAAGAAAGTCTTTGATAAACTAATATTCTATGAGGTGAAGATTAGAATAAAAAAATATAGAAATCTGCTGCTTTCCTGTTTCCAACAGACACTAGACTATTGCTATTTCACTTTCTTTGTACTTTATAAGTGGACAAAAGGACGCCAGTTACACTGATATACTGATGCATGAAAAAG
>JAJPUD010009639.1:57500-72301 GCA_023553655.1 Myrmecobius fasciatus
AGGAGTAAATGACCAATCAATGGGGAGGAAGATTGATGTTCTTTAGACAATTTCTGTTTGGTTTTTACTTTTCAAATTACAGTAGGCAATGGTATGTATATTGCCAAAACACTTCCAAATTACAGTAGGCAATGGTATGTATATTGCCAAAACACTTCCAAAGCATTTAAAATGATTTAGCTGATACTCTATAATTCAAATCAGGTTCCTCACTTTTGCATGCTTTTCAATTATCCAGAGTCTTGAAAATACTAGTGAATTGGTAAGTTAGGCACCTGATACTGCCAGTTAAACTTCAGAGAAGAAATGGAACAACAATTTTGAAGTTGCCTGCCTAGCTATATGGAAGGGCAGAAAGATAAAAGGCATGGGTAGCACCCCATAGGTGATATCATTAAAGATTTCTGAGATCAAGGTAAAGCTTTAAGTTTTGTTGGTAGATTCAGCTCTCTCAGTTGGGAATACCCTGAAAAATGTAGCTAGAACATGAAATATGGAGGACGTTTCTTGAATTTTTGATGAGTGGATTAGGGAAACTGGTTCACCAAAATCAGAATGGAAAACAAGCTCAATAACAGCCTCCTCCTGTGCTACAGTTATTTACTTTGCCCATATGTCTCACAATATTGACTCCAGTAATAAGAAAGAAGTATCTTTATATCAGATTTAGATAGAATTAAAGCAGAGGTCTGAAAGGATTTTATGTAGGTATCATGAACCCCTTTGGCAGTCTGTTGAAGATCATGGCCTATCCTCAGAATAATTTTTAAATAAAAAATATATGAGAAGACTACAAAGGAAATCAATTATAGAAATATAATTATGAAAAATTTATATTCAAGTTCATGGATCACAGGTTAACAATTCCTTCATTAGAGTTGGGAGGAACTTTAGGGATCATTAGGGGATAGTCCAATCTCCTAATTTAATGTTTTTGGGATTCTAAAAAGTATATATTTTAAAATATTACTTAAAAATAATCTCAGGTATGAGAGTGTGACTTCTGGTGGTTAAGTGTCTTACTTGGACTGGAGGTTCCCATCATTCTAATGCTAATTTTGGGACTCCAGAGCTAAGAATCTTTCCATGTATTGTGTTTACTTTTTTTTTCTGATGATGAATTGTCATGGTTTTGTCTACTGTCTTGTCTTTCTGCTATTAAATAATCAGTAGATGTTTTATTAAGCTCCTAAACTGACCCAGATACTAGGCACTGGAAAATGCAAAGAGCAGAATGAAAAAATCCCTCACATTTTGTGGGAAGAGCCTTTTGATAGTGTGAAGTGATGCAACCTTTTTTTTTCTTTGTTCATAACTTGGAATATCTATCTTGCAACACTAGAAAAATTCTCAGGGCAACTAGGTGGCATAATTTATGAGTGTCAGGCTTGTAGTCAGGAAGACTCATCATCCTGAATTCAAATTTGGCCTCAGAAACTTTTTAGCTGTGACCCTGGGCAAGTCATTTCACCCTATTTGCCTCAGATTCTGTAAAATCTGTAAATCTGTAAAATGAGTTGGAGAGGGAATCCCTTCAATATCTTTGCCAAGATAATCCCTAATGGGATCATGAAGAGTCAGAGATGACTGAAATGACTAAACACAACAAAGGATCATAACTACAGCTTAGACTTTTCTTTGCTTCTATATATCCCTCACAAATTTTCTGGCTTGTTTGTTTTCTGGGATTGTTTAATCTCTAAATGGACATGGCTCCTATCCCTTTCCTTGGGGAATGATTATAGAAGCTAATAGTTCTCACTGTTAGGAAGGGAAACTTAATAATAAGGCTAAGGCAAAATGGACATAGGTAAAGTTTTGATTTGAACTCTTTCTTCAATCAGTCTAGGTGGTCCATCTGAATCAATCAGATGGCAATAATTATGGGCAGCTAATTCTTTAATATGAAGGTTTGGATTTGGTAAATTTAAAGACTTTTTTCAGCATTAGTATCCTGTAATTCAAAATCTCTCCTAGATGAATTCCTCCCACTCTGCTGTTTATACCTTTCAAGTATTTATAGATTACTGGAATATCTCTTTAGAGTTTTTCATTTAACGAACAGAGATTCCTTATATTTTTCTTTGAATTGGTTATTTTTTATTTCATTATTTTTTCCCCAGTACCTTTGAGTTGCCCTCTTTTGGCCCAATCTAATCTTGGTTTTGATACTGAATTCCCTGGGAAAAAATGACCTTACTATATAAATTATAATGATGTGATTATTATATCACACATAATGTTATATATCCTTTGACTCAGGTGGGGAGATACTTCAACCTAAATCAGGGTTCTCAATTAGAAATCCATGATCTTTAAAAATATTGCTAATTGTATTTTAATGTATTTTTTCTTTTGTAATCTTATATATTTTGCTTTATGTGTTTAAAAATAGTATTTTGAGGAAGATTTCACAGGCTTTATTGGATTTCCAAACTAGTCTTTGATGCTAAAATGGTTAACAACTCTATCTTTGGAAAAAAGTTGATATTTTCTCAAAAAGGACTTTTCTAGACAAAGGTAAAACTATAATTTTTTTTTATCCTAGGTAGATTCATTTTGAGGAGACAGCACAGACAGTGCTAGTTCAGAAGACAGTTTATCCATCAGCATTGTCATTGCTGAAAATGGAAATGGATCATTCCCAAAGACATTTTGTCCATTCCTTAGAAGTACTGGGAGGGACAGTTGAGGGGATGGATACAGCAATAAGGCTGTGAGTGTAGTGACCCAGAAACAGTGGTCATTGAAGACAGAAAGAATGCTTTTCAGAATGTTGTGCCCTAGGTCAAGGACCTGATCACCTCATCCCAGTTATGACTCTATAATTAGCAATTAAGTGGGGAAGATGAAATTAAAAAAAAAAAAACTTGCTGGGCACCAAATTGCCAACTCACACACACAATCTTATCTTGGATATCACTAATTTAGTGTTTCAATTTTTCCGCATTCTCTCCAACATTTGATACTTTCCCCTTCTATCATTTTAGCCAATTTGGTAGGTATAAAATGGTACCTCAAGGTTGTTTTAATCTGCATTTCTCTAATCAATAATGATTTAGAATCTTTTTATGTAATTATTAATTGTTTTTAATTCTATACTGGAAAATTGTATGTTCAAATCTTTTTACCATCTATCAATTGAGAAATGACTAGCATTTTTATAAGTCTGATAAAGTTCTTTATATATTTTTAATATGAGAATTTAATCTAATAAACTATCTATGGAAAATTCCCCCAATGTTCTGCTTTCCTTTTTAGAGGGGATACATTTGATATATGTTTGAAAGGACTAGCAAGTTGTATATAAAGGATTGGTAGCTTCATGTATAATCTTTTTGTTGAATTATGTGATGGAAATGCTTGCTTTATTCCATAAATGAAAAATAAAATTTAAAAAAGATGTCACAAATTTAATCATTTTTGTCTAGCATAGCTCTCAGGATGAGTTAGCCATGTAATCATTATCTAAATATGAGGAAATTTGCTTTGAAAAGGACCTAAATAATTGTACCTGCTAGAATAGGATCTCTTTATTGTCTGCTTAAAAGTTTTCATCCTGATCCCACCCACTAACTTCATATTGCTAAGTGGGACTTGATCATGGATATTTTAGGGTAATAAATCCATGTTTTAATAAATCTTTTGCTTTATACTCCGAAAACTTTGTTGAATTTTACTTCCATCATATCTAAATCAGGTTATTTGGGCATTCATAGTAACCTTGATGTCAGGCTAAGATAGGTAGCACTGATAAAAAGAGAGAGACTGGCATTCCAAAAGTGCCAGAAGTTGGGCTTTTTGGGAAGGAGTGAAAAATCTAGTATAATAGAAATCAGTCAATAAGTCAATCAGTCAGTAAATGAAAATTTACTAAGAACTCATGATATTCCAAGCACTATATTAGGTACTGAATATACAAAGAAAAAAAACTGAAGTTTTATCCAATAATTCACATTCTATTGGGGAAGAAAGGGTCCTGGTTTTGGAGTCAAAAGACTTTGAATTTCAACTCTACTCCTTGTTTGCCACTTGTGTGGCCACAGGCATGTCTTTTCTTCACCTGTAAAATGAGGATAAGGTCATTCCCAAGACTCATTTAAACTTTAAATTCTATGATTAAGTCTAGAGTCCTCCTGTGAATGATGGCTCCCATTCTGCCTGGGATGCTGTTTCATTTTGTTTTTTGTAATGTGTCAAATTTATCACAACATTCAGTTTTACTCTCCTCAACTCTTTCCCCTACTTACTTGTTAGGAAGACAAGAATTATTTCCACATAGTCCTATATCAGGATGCCTTTCTATATGCAATTCTAAATAGCTTTAATGTTTTGGGCTGTGATATCACATTGTAAACTCATATAATAATATTGAACATTTATCTAGCACTCTGTTTTCAAAGCATTTTACAATTATTGATCAGTCATTTCATACAATGTCTAAGAGAGATAGGTCTGAATGGTTCTGGACAATGCTAATCTTATTAATGAGAAAACTAAATGACAGAGACATTGCCATGCTCTTCAGCTATCAACTGCTCCCTGGCAAGGAATAAGGTAAAATGTCAAGTGTTACCATAATCCCATTAATTCAGTTCTTTACTAAATAAATACATTGCCCTTTATGCTGCAGCTATGTATATATTTTTCAGTTTATTTTCTTTAGCTATTTTAATTTTTGTTCTCATAAATTAAAACTTATTAAGCATTCCCTGTTATTTCTCCCATTAGATTTTATTCTCTTCTAGAAATATTATCATCTTAAAAATCAATATTCCAATTCAGTCAGTTTCCAAACATTTATTAAACCTACTATGTGCCAACCACTGTGCAAAGTAATGGAGATACAAAAGACAGTCTATTCTCAAGGAGCTCATGATCTAATGGAAGAGACAACATGGAAACATTTATGTTCAAATATAATTTATACTGGATAAATTAGCAATATTCAACAGAAGAGAGTACTTGAACTAAAAGATTTCAGGAAAGACTTGCTATAGAAAGTGGGATTTTTAGATGAAATTAGAAGGAAGCCAAGAGGACTTGATGAAAAAGGGGACATATTTCATGCATAGGGGACATTAAGTGAAAAACTCTTGGGATTGGAAGATGAAGTGTTTTGTTCATGGAACAGCAAGGAAATAGAGGATCATAGAATACCTGAGGTGGGGGGGGAGAGGTGTAAAGTATAAGAAGATTGGAAAGGTGCAGGGAGTGAGAGATAGGCTGTGAAGGACCATGAACACTAACATTTGATCATGAAAATGATATGAAACCACAAAACTCAACAATTTAAGAATCATTTATTTAGTATACACTAGATGCCAGCTACCATTCTAAGTGGTGGGGAGTCAGTGATAAAAATTAAGATAATTTCTGCTTCAAGGATTTTGTGTTCTACTGAGAAGAAACAACACCTAAATAAATGAGTAAGTGAAAAGTAGTACAGAGTAATTTCCGCTAGGATCCAGGAAAAGCTAGCAATAATGACTTCCATAGGAAAGGACTTGCATAGGAAGTGATTTTTAAGCTAAACTATGAAGAAAGTTACAGATTCTAAGGGATAGAAGTGAGATATGTGCCATCTCATTCAGCTGGTTACTTGTAATTCATATTATGCATATTTTACATGGGTATCTATATCAAAATGTGTGCACTGTGTGAAGAATTTTCCTGACTTGTAATCTTGCCTAAATCTCATTAGTAACAGTAGTTATCCAACAAGCAAAAAATCTCTAATTGGCTATTTAGCATCCAAATGAGGAGGTTATTGCTACCTCCAATTTTTTCTATGTCTTCATAAAAGCAAAGGCAATATTTTTTGATGGATTTCTCCATTTGTAATCAAAGCCTCTACTAAAGTTTGGAGATTTAAACTGTGGTATACCCAAGGCTTTTGGAGGCTCGACAGTTTTGGAGGACTTATATATGCTGATATGCATGGAATGTGTGTTCAAGTAAAGGATTTGTAGGGAAACTACTGGAAACAACCATTCTGAAACAGCCAACAATGTTATAGAGTAAAAGCAATTAATTGTTATAGAATGCTACTATCAAAAGAATACAATTCAGCACTGATGATGGTCAATGCTTTTACAAAAATGACTGGTCTGGTACTCTGCTTAAGTTCTACTAGAGCTTTCAAAATGACTTTTTTTCTCATGTAAACCTTTTACATTTATTTCTTCATTTTGCAAGTCAAGTGAGATTGAGTCTCTCAATCAACATGATGATTTTAATCTCCTCTGCTGCCTATTACTCCTAATTTTATATTTAGTTAGAGCAAACAATTGATTTGACCTATCACCCATTGTAAAATTTGTTATAAAGACTTGATTTGGTCCTCCATGTTGAACACCTTTCAAACTCATATCATGTTTTTTTTGTTTTTTATTCTTTCCTTTATTACAGTGTCAGTGGTAGGTTGTTATAGTACTCTAGAGCACTGGAGGTTGAAAAAAAACTTACATTACCCTTTAATCATATCCAGAATATTCTAAAATATGCAGGAAGACAATGATAAATCCCTAGCAAAGTCTCTGCAAGTATGAAAGCAGGTTTTATTGACTAAATGAATCCACTAGAGACTAATAATGACAGAGAAAAGCAACCCAGTTGTGCTTTGCATTCCACCCCAGTGATTTTCTTGCCATACAGCCTAATTGCTACTGTAACTCTGGACCATTGAGTGTTGTTTACTTCCCTGCCTTTGCATACTTTGAAAATGAAGACTATATACTAAATAGTCAATACTCATAGCACTGGATCTGTGACCCTAAAGCTGGTACAAACTTGATTGGTGTGTGAGTCAAATTATCTATGATCTATCCCAGCCATGTTTCACATTCCAACTCAAACATCTTCTTGCCATCAACACTACTGTGTATATGCATACCCCCACACCTTTCAGTACTGCCAATTATACTAGAAAGGTAATATGAATCAACTTGCCTATATTAACATTCCAAGACTTTTTAAATCAAAATACTTTCTTAGCCACCACTTACCTTTATTTTGTTTCCCTTGATCAAAATGTAAGCAACCTAATGTTCAAGCCTTTATTCCTTGTGTATTTTATCCTTAACACTTAGCATAGTCCTTGGGCACATTATACATACATATATATATGTATATATATACATATATATATATATATATGCTTAACAAGTGGTTTTTCATTCACTCATTTTTTTCTTTATTTTATTAAAGCCTTTTATTTGCAAAATATATGCACAGGTAATTTTTCTTTCTTTTTCTTTTTTTTACATTCATTCATTTATTAATTTTTTCACTGATGTCAAATGATAATGCCCTTCTCCATTATTCATTTAGTAAGTCTGTTGGCCCACATGCTACTCTCCTACGTCTCCATGCATTTTCCTCTTGTATTCTATCAATTCCTGTCCCACTATGTACACATTGACCTAAATTTATACTTACTGGAACCATATTCATATTAAATATTTCCTAAAGAGCAAAACAAACTCCTAGTGAAGGAAATTGCAGATTCATATGATCAGAGATTTTTCAAGTAAATAGTAGAATGGGAAGAGAGAGAGGAATTAGTTCATCATCTTTAAGATCCAGATTTACCAAAACCATTTGTTGCATTAAACCTAGATTTTGCTTCCAAATAATTCTAATTCTATATCAAATGATGGATTTCTAGGTTTGACCCTCTTACAGTGACTTCCCTTTAGGATCATTTCTAGATCATAAATCTGTCTGCTCAAATTCTGATATCAGCTTGTTGTATCATGCTGCTAACCTATACCTGAACTGAGAATTCTGTTTTTCTGCTCCCAGATCCTTAAGGAGGGCATTCATTAGCACTATCAGATCACAAATTTCCTATAACAAAATAGAACACTATACTTTGTAACTCTAACATTTTATGATTATCCAAGTCACTAAAGACTATTTTCAGTTCCTCAAAAATAATGCTTGTGCAATAAATTGCTCAGAAGATGATATATTACTGCCAGATATTTTTAATAGAGCAAGGAGCTCAGTAAATACCTAATGATTGGTTCCCTAGAGGCTAAACTGAATTTATACTTAATCCCAGTTTCTTAGCATAATACCAATATGATTCAGAGAAAGGCAAACCAGGAGATAGTTTGAACATAAAATAAGCATTCAGCTTTTAATTTCTATTTGCTGGATATAAATTTTTTTTAGAATCTTTGACATCCCAAGGCTCAGGAAATATAATGGAACTTTTAGTGATCTCTCATGAATGTCCTCAATAAAATCCTCAGTAGTCTTAGATTATTCTATAGTATTGGATGGTTTCTATATAGCACATTGCTTTGAAGGTTGGTTAGCTGGAATTTTAATGGTTTCATGGATTGCTATAAGAAAATCATCAGGTTCGTTTGTAAATAAACAAAAAGTGATATAGAAATGTTTTTTAAAAAGGTTACTTCATGAACTAATTCCTCCTTAAGGATACAGGGAGACTATTACTTATAATTTTTATTTATTTCCAACCCACAAAATACAACCAGATGGAAAATTTTGTGTGTATATATTTAATGCTGGAAACTTTGGGAATGAGGGCTGTGTTTCTTTGACTCTGGGCTCATATAATTAATCACATCTACTCTGAGCAACTTGAATTGAAGGATTGGAATTGGCAATGTACCTGTGCTATGATTAGTTATTACTGTGATCCTCCCAGAGTCTTTTTATTTATTATTTTTTTGGAAGCTAGTATCCAGATCTTCCTTCATCTTTACCCTACTAGTTTCTTCTTCTGAGATTATTTTTCATTTATAGCTTACATATTTTGTCTGTATATTTTACATGCTATCTCCCCTATTAAAATATGTACTTCTTGAGTGCTGGGACCAATTCTTAAGAAAGCTTCTTGACTGAATTCAAGAATTGCAAAATGGAGTGGCAGTAAGCTATATGTGTAGAGTATGAATATATGTATAAACACTTGCATGCTATGGAGTTTTCTTGCTGGGAGTGTTTTATACTGATATTTTAATAACAGTCACCACAACAATATAAAGGTGTGTGTGTGTGTGTGTGCGTACATACACACATATATGTACATATATATATGTGTATATATATATCCACATCCACATTTACGTACAGGATATCTTGAAAATCTTAATATGATTTCAAGCTTTGACATAAACTACTTATTTTCTTACTTCTTAGTGTCTCCCCAGAAAGTCAAAGGAATTGGTAGAGTTGATTTTATTTTGTGGCCAAAGGTAACAAGAAACTCTATTTTAGGGCCAATTGAGTCATGTCATCTTTTAATGCTTATGATGAATATTAGTGAATAGACAATCATGGAGATAATTGTTACTTAGACTCTAACATCTATTAAAAAAGATGAAAAGAAATTTTTATAAATGTTTTGAGATGATCTTCCAAATGTAGTCATTATATACCTGATGCTTTTAATGCTAAACAAAACAAAAATGTTAGAAAGCATGGTTTATGCCCAAGAAATGAAAAAAAATAATTCAAGAGCCTGTAAATTATTCAGAAGTTTCAAACTTTTATATCATGAATATTTTCTTCAAGAAGTGAATTAGAAAACCCTGGATATAGCAAGCATTGAACAATATCACATATACATATAATGAAATTGACTCAAGAGACATAAATGACTAATTACTAATGGGGGAGTCATTTAATTATCTGTTATTTATGTGTAGCCAGATAATCTACTAATTTTAAAAGAGGTCAAAATCAATACCAAATTAGAAGAAAGGGTAAATATGAAAATATATTGTATGCTGTAAAAGCAGCTTCAAATCAATCTGTTAAAACAAGCTGTGGTTCTTGAAAATTTGGAAATGAAAAAAGTTTAAAAGAATTAATTCTTAACTTCTTTTCTTCATATGCTTTTTATTCTACTCAGACTGGTCTTCCATCTTTTCCAATTATATGACATTCTATTTCCAACTTCTGTCCTTTTATATGTATTCTCCCATGATAGGAAAGTACTGTACTTAAACATCTAGTGCAAAACATCCTAACATCCTTCAAAGTATAACATTTTGCCTGATCCCTCAGTTGTCAGTATTCTCTCCTTTTCAATTATGCTTTTAAAGTACTTTGTATATACTTTGCCTCTACTTCTGTACCTCCTATTTCATTTTTATTTGTATATGTATTTAAAGAATAACTTTTAAAAATAGGGTCAAAGCAGATTGCCTTGAACCATTCAAACACTTAAGTATTGAGTAAATGAGACTTCTTTAACTTTTCATTTTTTTTTTGCTAATTGGTAATCTCTATCCTTTTTACCTTTTGACTAGTTAACTCATTATCAATTCCCTTGAACCATTCAAACACTTAAGTATTGAGTAAATGAGACTTCTTTAACTTTTCATTTTTTTTGCTAGTTGGTAATCTCTATCCTTTTTACCTTTTGACTAGTTAACTCATTATCAATTCCTTTTAGCTCCAATCTTTTCCTTTTTGTTATATAAGTGCTTAGATTAGAGTCTTCAAGAAATAAGTATCTCAATAAATAATTCAAATTTGTCAAATACAAAGTGTACATTATTTTCTGTCAAGCTACCACAAATAAAATTTCTATGTTCTTAAAAAAAGAAGAAAGAAGAAAGAAAGTGTGTATATTTATAGACACATATATAATTTCCATATATAAAGGACATCATGCAAAAGCATAGTGAATAGACATGGAATGCCATCTACTACATCTATATATGTATGTCTGTATTTATTATATTTACTTGTAGGTTGCAAATTTTTTGAAAACAGGGACTACTTTATTTTTTGTATTCTTAACACCTTGGATAGTGCCTTGTGTAGTGTAGATCTTAATTAATTTGTGTTGCATTTAACTTTTTAAAGATATGTAAACAATGAAAAACAGTAGTTACAACAAAGAGGTAAAAAGAACTCAGAAACTTCATTTGTCAGGAAAGAAAAAAAATAAAAGCCCTGAACTTCTTGTTTAATATCTATTTAGATGGTCAAGAGCAGGTATCATGGGGAATTTCCTGGGAACCTTTACCTCTACAAATACAGTATATTCAATAACTGACCAGTTTGCTTCAGAATCTGAACACTCATATAGTCAGTGGAGATAAACCACAGCACTGTTATACTCTAACCTTCAGACCAGATACTGCTTTCCTAATAGTTCCCAAGATTAACACCATTTGAATGAGGAGTGTGTCATCAACTATAACAATTATAATAAGATGGTGGATGGTGGACCACAGTGCTCTATCATCATCCCTACTATTTCCTTTTAATCAGGACTTTTCGATCTTCCCTTCAGCTGAGTCCTCTTATATGTCGTTTTACTCAATTAGATTGTGAGCTCTTTGAGAACACAGGCTATAATGCTTTTCTATTTGCATAATACTTGGTACATTGAGAGGTGTTTAATAAAAACTGTCTTATTTCATTCTATTATAATTTAATTTGCAAAACATAATGGAGACAGGTAATGGAAGATTCCAGGTAATGTTAGCTCAAAAACAGTGAAAACAGTATTTAGGGTCAAACAAACCACATAGACATTGGTTTAAATGCCATCTAACCTAAAATATTCTGACCATATTTTTAGATGAAACTGAATGGAAATAGACCTGAAACAAATGAAAATGAAATAGATCAAATGAATTGGAATTTCTATAGCACTTTATTCTAATTAGTAAGTTTGTGGACTAAATATATATATATATATATATATATACATATATATATATATATTTGTGTGTGTGTGTGTGAGTGTGTGTATGTGTGTGTGTGTCATATATACACTTAAGAAGCAGAGGATAAAAAGAGCAGCTAGTCCTGACAAAAAATACACATAAGAAATCTGTAGGCCAGTAAGTATGACTTTTTAAAGCATGAGAGTTTTACTTTTTAAGACATATTAATAAAAGCTCAAAAACAAAACGAAACAAAAAACAACCTCCATTATGTTATCTGCAAATAGGAACATCCAGGGAACCTTACCATCCCCAGGCATTCCCTTTTCAGCCTAATTTCTAAGTTGAATATCCTCCATTATAGTGGCAAATGCATCTGGTGAGAGGTGCCTGTTTTTATGTTTTATTTTATAAAATGGTTATAAATGAAATTTATTATAAGAGGGTCATTGACAAGGGGTGCTTCTATTATTATATACAAATGAATGTCATTTTCAAAAACTATTATAACATATTAGTTTTTTTTTCCTTAAAGCATTAGTCATTACATTGGAACTCTAACTTCAGAATTCCAAATGTGATTAGTGAGGGGATTGAAATAGCATAAAAGAGAAAATGGGAAAACAGTTGGATTGCATCATGATGGAGATGGATGATATTAGGGCATTAAGGACTGACCTATAGGTTAAGTGGAAGAGAAGATAACAAATGAATGGGAAAGAAATCTCAATTCTTATTAATATCCTTTCAAAAGTAACCAAAATAACATTAATAACTACTGACTCAGATTTCTACTCTATTTTCTTTGCAAAATCTTCATGAGAATCGTGAACTAAGTGAAATATATGGACTGAGTTTGGTAAGGGTTTTTTTAGTAATGAATAATCAGGCTTTTTGTTAATGATCTTTAACAAAAAGACTACATATTTGCCAATTGACAATTAATTGAAAGTTATAAGGAATACAATCCATAATATATTATTTAATGATGAAATTAAAGTGTGAGAGAAGTATGTACTAGGAGAAAGGGAAAGGGAAAAGTGTAATGGTGCAAATTATTTGCCATAAAAAGAGGCAAGAAAAAAATTTTTACAGTGGAGGGGAAGAGGGTGAACAGAGGGTGAGTGAGTGAATCTTACTCTCATCCAAATTGGCTCAAATATGAAATAATATACATACTTTATAGGGATACAGAAATCTATCTTATCCTGCAGGAAAAGAGGATTGAAATAGAATATGGGAAGGGGGAAGGATAACAAAAGAAAGCACATAGGGGACAGCTAGGTGGCACAGTGGATAGAGCACCAGCCCTGAAGTCAGGAAGACCTGAGTTCAAATCTGGCCTCAGACACTTAACATTCCCTAGTTGTGTGACCCTGGGCAAGTCACTTAACCCCAATTGCCTCAGGGAAAAAAAAGAAAGCACATATTGGGGAATGGAGTGATCAGTATCAGAACAGTTTTGCGAAGGGATGGAGTGAAAGGAGAGAGAGTAAAAGGAGGGAAATAAAAATATCATATTAATTATAAAAAATTTTCAAATTAATTTCTCTGATAAGATCTCATTTCTCAAACATAGAGGTAACAAAGTCAAATTTATAAAAAAAAATGTCATATCCCAAATGTCACAAAGCTAGTAGGTGAGTGAAGCCAGATTTAAACTCAGGTCTTCTTGATTCCAGGATTTGTATTCTATCCACTGTATTATTTCACTGTACTATTTATGCATCCTTTTGTCCCTTTGATTTCATATCTTCAAAAAATCTCAGAAAATGTCAGTTTTTTGCTCAAACATTTGAATTACTCCTTATTGCCTTGTTGATGAAATACAAACTTCTCTATTTGGTGTTTATAGTTCTTCACAATATTGATCTAAAATTATCTTTCTAGAATGTTTTCATATGATTGTCATCCATGTACTCCTTATTTTAGTCCCAAATATTTGCTTGCTACATTTTATCTACTTTAATTCATCTCTCATTTTAAATAAAAAATATAAAAAATCTCAAAAATAGAGATTTTTTTCCCTTTTATTCATGTTGCCCCCCATTCTTGGAATACTTTTTTCTTTCTTTCATCTTCTTGGAATTTATACCTCATTTTGAAGCTCAGCTGAAATTCTTTCTTCTAAATTGGACCTTTCTGGTTTCCATATAGTATTTAGTACCTCATTCCTTGATGCATTTGCATTATATTTGTCTTGGTACATATTTTCACCTGTTGGTTTCTTCCAATTAAATATAAGTTCCTTGAGTCTGAGGACTGATTTATTTTTTTCTGTATAAACCCAATACCTAGAAGAATGTCTGGTCCATGATAGATGATTAATAAAGGCATATTATGTTTTGGTAATCCAATAATTCTTACATTTTTCTCTTGGATCTATTTTTTTCTAGGTCAGTTCTTTTTCCAATGAGATATTTACATTTTCTTCTATTTTTTTCATTTTTTAAAAATTTTGTTTGATTGATTCTTAATTTGTTGAGTCATTTACTTCCACTTGTCTAATTCTAATTTTTAATGAATTATTTTCTTTGGTTAGTTTTTTTTTTTTTACGTCCTTTTGCATTGGGTCTATCATACTTAAAAATGCATTGTTTTATTCAGTGGATTTTTTCCCATTTTACAAATTTTATTTTTAAGGAGTTGTTTTCTTCAGTAAATTTCTGTGTTTGTGTTTCCAAGATGTTGGCTTCTTCCCCCAACTTTCTTAACTCTCCTGCAACACTCTCATTTCTTTTTCTCATTTTTCTTCTATCTCTCTTTTAAGATCTTTTTTGAACTTTTCCAAAAGAACCTTTTGAATTGGAGACCAGTTCACATCCCTCTTCGAGGCTTCATTTGAAGGCATGTTGCCTTTTTTTGTCCCCTTCCGGGTTTGCCTGCTGGTCCTCCCTGCCTCCATAGTAGCTCTCATGGTCAGAGCTCTTTTTTCTTTTTTCGCTAATTTTTTTTTATTTTTTTATTTTATTTTTTTTATAAAGCTTTTTATTTACAAAACATGAGTGACCTTTCAACATTGACCTTTGCAAAAAAAACCTTTTTTTTTCCCCAAGCTTTTCCTTTCCTTCTCCCCACCCCCCACCCCTAGATGACAGGTAATCTAATACATGCTAGATAGGATAAATTATATGA
>JAJPUD010009640.1:0-13376 GCA_023553655.1 Myrmecobius fasciatus
TTGCTGCTGAACTTTGTTGGTAATATATAAGAATGCTGATGATTTACATGGATTTATTTTGAATCCTGCAACTTTACTAAAGTTGTGAATTGTTTCTAGTAGTTTTTTAGTTGAGTCTCTAGGGTTCTCTAAGTATACCATTATGGCATCTGTAAAGAGTGATAATTTGGTTTCTTCTTTGCCTACTCTAATTCCTTTTATCTCTTTTTCTTCTCTTATTGCCAAAGCTAACATTTCTAATACAATATTACATACTAATGGTGACAATGGGCAACCTTGTTTCACTCCTGATCTTATTAGGAATGGTTCTAGTTTGTCTCCATTACATATGATGCTTGATGATGGTTTTAAGTAGATGCTACTAATCATTTTAAGGAAAAGCCCATTTATTCCTGTACTCTCTAGTGTTTTTAATAGGAAAGGGTGTTCAATTTTATCAAAGGCTTTTTCTGCATCTATTGAGATAATCATATGGTTTTGTTAGTTTGGTTATTAATATAATTAATTATGCTGATAGTTTTCCTGATATTGAACCAGCCCTGCATCCCTGGTATAAATCCTACTTCGTCATAGTGTACTATCCTGGGGAATGACTTTCTGTAATCTCATTGCTAATATCTTATTTAAAATTTTTGCATCAATATTCATTAGGGAAAATGGTCTATAGTTTTCTTTCTCTGTTTTCACCCTACTTGGTTTAGCTGTCAGCACAATATCGGTCTCATAGAAGGACTTTGGTAGTATACCTTCTGTCCCTATTTTTTCAAATAGTTTGTATAGTATTGGAATTAATTGTTCTTTTAATGTTTGGTATAATTCACATGTAAATCCACCTGGCCCTGGAGATTTTTTCTTAGGGAGTTGGTTAATAGCTTGTTCTATTCCTTTTTCAAATATGGGGCTATTTAAATAATTTATTTCCTCTTCTGTTAACCTGGGCAATCTATATTTTTGTAGATATTCCTCCATTTCATTTAGATTATCAAACTTACTTGCATAAAGTTGGGCAAAGTAACTCCTAATTATTACTCTAATTTCCTCTTCATTGGAGGAAAGTTTTCCCTTATCTTTCTTGAGACTAACAATTTGATTTTCCTCTTTCCTTTTTCTTATCAGATTAACTAAAGGCTCATCAATTTTATTTGTTTTTTCGTAAAGCCAACTCTTAGTTTTATTAATTCAATAGTTTTCTCATTTTCAATTTTCTTAATTTCCCCATTTTATTTTTAGAATTTCCAATTTGGTATTTAATTGAGGGTTTTTAATTTGTTCTTTTTCTAGTTTTTTTTTTTTTTTAATAATGAGCCCAGTTCATTGATCTTTTCTTTCTCTATTTTATGTAAGTAAGCATCTAAAGATATAAAATTGCCCCTTATAACTTCTTTGGCCATATCCCACAAATTTGGGTATGTTGTCTCATTATTGTCATTTTCCTGAATTAAATTATTGATTGTGTCTATGATTTGCTCTTTTACCCATTCATTCTTCAGGATGAGATTATTTAATTTCCAATTAACTTTTGGTCTGTTTTCTCCTGGCCTTATATTGCATGTGAGTTTTATTGCATCATGATCTGAAAAAGATGCATTTACTATTTCTGCTTTTCTGCATTTGATTTTGAGGTTTTTATGCCCTAATACATTGTCAATTTTTATATAAGTTCCATGGACCACTGAGAAAAAAGTAAACTCCCTACTGTCTCCATTCAACTTCCTCCATAGATCTATCATACCTAACTTTTCTAACAATTGGTTTACCTCCCTAGTTTCTTTCTTATTCATTTTGTGGTTTGATTTATCTAATACTGAGAGCACAAGGTTGAGATCCCCCACTAGTATTGTTTGGCTGTCTATTTCTTCTTGCATCTCTCTTAATTTCTCCCCTAGGAATTTGGATGCTATTGCACTTGGTGCATATATATTTAGTATTGATATTGCTACATTATCTATGGTACCCTTTGGTAAAACATAGTTTCCTTCCTTATCTCTTTTGATTAGATCTATCTTGGCTTTTACTTGATCTGAGATAAGGATTGCTACTCCTGGTTTTTTTTTTTTTTTTTTTTTGTTCACCTGAACAATAATAGGTTCTGCTCCAGCCTTTTACCTTCATCCTATATGTGTAATTATGTTTTAGATGTGTTTCTTGTAGACAGAAAATTGTAGGATTCTGGTTTTTAATCCAGTCTGAAATCCTCTTCCGCTTTATGGGAGAGTTCATCCTATTCACATTCACAGTTAGAATAACTAATTCTTTATTTCCTGCCATATTATTTACCCAAGATATATTTTCCCTTTCCTTTCCCCTTTCTCCTTTCTCCCCTCCTCAGTATTTTGCTTTTGATGACCCCCTCCCCCAAACCGTCCTTCACCCTTTAGATACCCTCCCCCTTTTTTTACTCCTTTCCCCTGATTCTTTTATTTTCCCTTCTATTAGTTTATCCCTTCATTTTCCTCCTTTCCCTCCCACTGCCCTCTAGCAACGGACAAGTTTTTCTGTGAAATCAAATGTCTGATATACACTTTTAGAGCCCAAACTGATGAGAGTAAGATTTACACAATGCTCATCTCCCTCCCTTCTTTCTCTCAATTATATTAGGTTTTCTTTGCCTCTTCAAGAGACTATATTCTGTTTTTACCTACTTTTTAAAAAAAATCTTATTTTATTACCTTTCCCCCTCGAGTTTTCTTTTTCATATTATCAAAGTAATATCTAGTTAAGTGTACCTCCAAACTTTAAGTATCCCCATAGTAGAAATAAAGTTCTCAAAAGTTCTTTCCTTTTTACCTTTTTATGCCTCTCCTGAGTTCTGTGTTTGGAGGTCAAATTTTTTGTTTAGATCTGGTCTTTTCATTAGAAATAGCTGAAATTCACCTATATCATTAAATGACCATCTTTTTCCTTGGAGGATAATACTCATTGTAACTGGATAGGTTATTCTTGGCTGTAATCCAGATTCCTTTGCCTTTCGGAATATCTGGTTCCAGGCACTTCGATCCTTCAATGTGGAGGCTGACAGATCCTGTGTGATTCTAATTATTGATCCTTGGCATTTGAATTGTTTCTTTCTAACTGCTATCAGAATCTTTTCCTTGGTGTGATAGTCCTGACATTTAGCCACGATATTCCTTGGGGTTTTAATATCGGCATTACTTTCAGGAGGTGATTGGTGAATTCTTTTTTTTTTTTTTTTTTTTGCTTTTTGCTGAGGCAATTGGGGTTAAGTGACTTTCCCAGGGTCACACAGCTCTATCCACTGTGCCACCTAGCTGCCCTTTGGTGAATTCTTTCAGTGGTGTTTTTGCCTTCTGATTCTACAACCTCAGGGAAGTTTTCTTTCAGGATTTACTGGAAGATAGTATTTAGATTCTTTTTTTCATCATGGCTTTCAGGAAGTCCAGTAATCCTTAGGTAGTCTCTCCTAGATCTATTTTCCACGTCAGTTGTTTTTCCTAGGAGATATTTCATACTTTTTTCCATTTTTTCACTTTTTTTGTTTTTGTTTGACTGATTCTTGGTCTTATTGAGTCATTCACTTGCATTTGGTCAATTCTTATTTTTAGAGTGTTGTTTTCTTCAGTTACCTTTTTTACTTTATCCCTATTATAAGCAAAAAAAAAAAGGATTCCCTGGCATATGTGCAAAATAGTTATTGTCAGTAGTCATCTAGGGTGAAAGAATAGTTCTACTTGTAAAAGATATATACATATTGTTATCTTTTAGTGTAAATTTAAGTATTAGGAAATTGAGGATTATGGCAAGTTTAATAATATCTTTATGAGAATTTGCCATCTGCTCTTAGACTATATTGGTTCCATTATACATTTTTGTCTAGCTACTTTGGGGTAATTTTCTATTTCCAAATGAATATGTTAATAAAAGTGAGAAATAAATTATTAAAAGTGAGATAGAACAAGTCAATAAATTTCTTATGGAAGTAAAAAAAAAAAGAAACTGGAACAACAGCAAATTTAAAAATTCTCATATTGAACACCAAAATGGAAATTCTGAACATTAAAGGATAGATTAATAAAATTGAAAGAAAAAGAAAACACTAAATTAATAAAAATAAAACAAAACAAGGAGCTAGTTTTATTGTCCCCGTAAAATAAATAAATTATGGAACTAAGCAATTAAAAACTTTTTTTACCAGTATCAAAAAGGAAAAGGGCAAATGCATTACAAAATAAAGATGAAATTAAAGCAATCATTTGGGGTTATTTTGCCCAAAGATATGCTAGTAAAAATGGCAATCTGTTAAGGACTATGTCTAAGGACAAAACCCAGAAAGATTGTAAAGTGTTAAAGGGTTGGGTCAAGTCTCCAAAAGCCTCCACAGCTGGGAATCATGAACACTTGAAGGAATTATAAATCACTCATTACTGATGCAATTGTTGCTTGTAAATTGGAAATAAAATATATCAGAGAAAAGAGAAGAAAGGGCAGAAAATGCAACTGCCTCTCAGTCTCCTTCTATTGTTATGATCCTTTCACATGAAGGGATCTATTCTGTTGGTCAGAATTAGATCCCCAGCAGCCACTAGCAGGTTGCTTCCGTAACAACAATCTAAGTGAAATTCATTGATATTTGCAAAAATATAAACTGCCCAGAATAACAAAAGGTAGAATACTTAAATTACTTCTAGAAAAAGAAACTGTGAGTAAGTCATCGGTGAGTTGCCTAACAAAAAAAAAAAATTCCCCAGAAGTACATCTATTAAAATGAATTAAAAATATTTCAGAAACAGCTAATCCTCATATTATATAAATTATTTGAAAACAATAGGTAAAGAATGAGTTCTACCAAATTCCTTTTATGACATAAATATGGTTTTGATACTGTAGAAAAGTGATTATAGCAATATATGACAAAGATCATACTCTATGACCAAGCAGGGTTTATAATAGGAAGGCCATTCTATATATAAATTATAAACATAATTTTTGATAAAATATGAATCAATTCTACTAAAAACTCTAATGAGCATATTGATAAATGTTTTTCATTAAAGAAAAAAAACTAAAACAAAAAGCAAGAATAATCTAAAGTTAGAATAGAATAAAAGCCATTTCAGTAAGATCACAGGCAAAGCAAGCATGTTTATTATCATTATTCAACATTTTTTATTCAATTTTTTTTAGTAGTTCTAGGCATAAAAATAAGAAAGGAAAATATATATTAGGGAATAAGCATAGCCAATGTTAGGAAAAAACAGTCCTTTTTTTCAGATGACTTTGGGGTTCAGATGGAGACCCCAAAGGAGACCAGTGTCTGGAGATGTCTCAAAAGAATTTGCAGTATTGAACCCATCTCCAAATCAAGGACACAATTTATTGTAACTGTAAGGACAACTAAAGCTGAAGAAATTCCAAAAGAATTTTGTAAAGAACCAGGAGCAAAGAGATAATTTTATCCAGTTCTTCATGTCACTGATATGCTAATTTTATGGCCTAGACATAGAACTGAAGAGTAGTCTCAGAATTTGGTTATCACTTATCAGCAGATTATCTATCTGATAGTCAGCAATGTTGGTAAGACTATCCTAAGGCCAGGAGACCTGAAAATCATTGACAGACAGATTGTTAGAAAAATACCATTCTAAGGTCAAGGGCCCTTATGGTTATTTCTAAATTTCCCCAAGAACATGTACCCTGTCAACATGATGACATATTGAGACAACCCAAGAGAGTCAACTAAAAAACTAATTGAAAAAATAAACATGGTTGGCATATTTGCAGTGTATAAAACTAACCCAATTTTATATAATAACAACAAAACTCTTCTGGAAGAGATAGATTCCATTTAAAATTTAGATTTTTTTGGACTAGGTAAAAGAGAAGATTCTTTGCTTTAATTGTAAGATAGTCTTAGTTACAGAATGGGTATGGTCTCAGTCACAATGCATGAATGAAAATTCTTAAGAAGTTATGCAACTTGGCTTAAGGAGGGAATGTCAGAAAAGTCTTGAAAAGACATTTATGAATTGATGCAAATTGTGATGTGCAGAACCAAAGGATCATTATACTTAAAAACAGCAAATCAATATAATGATCCACAATTCCAAAAGACTCATGATGAAAAATACTATCTTCAGATAGATAACTGATAAACTCAATGCATATTGAAACATATATTTTCCATTCCTTTATTTTTCTTCCTTTTTGGGGGATGGAAGAGTAGGTGAGGGAATATGGCTAATGCAGAAATGAGCTTTTTCCTGACTTCATATATGTAATCAATATAGCATGTCTTGTTTTCTCATTGAGTAAATTACTTACTTAGTAGAATATATAGATAAAGGATGGATTCAAAGAAAACAAAACATTTTGGAATTAAAATAAAAATATTTTTAAAAGTTTTGTGTGAAAGGAAGTTTTATTATTTTTACTGTCATAAGAAGTATAATAAAATAATGCAAAGACTTAAAATTTTGGATAAGAATTCACTATTGCTTTAATTTTTCATCAATTATTTATTTTATTCTTTCTCCTTATATAGTCTTATTTCCCTTAAGTATTATGTCTATTTTCTGTTCAGTTTAGCTGGACGCAGCTCAGTAGAGCAGCAGATAGCTGAATCTTCTTTTTGGCATTTTTTTAAACCAAACCCTTTCCGTTTCTGTGCATAACCTAATCCTGTGTAGTTCAGGTTTTTCATTCATTGATTTAGGGATAAAGAAGTACAGAAATGTTTTAAAAGATGTCAGGAAGATAGCTGCTTTTTCACTGAGAGTTCAATATTTGCATGAATTAACCAGGTTGATGCACTCTTTCCAAGTTTTAAATTCATATATCTCTTCTTGAGACGATAACAGTTTTGAATTAATAGTCTTCATGCCTCCTACCACCAATTTTTTCTCCTTTGATTTTTTGTGTAGTCCCACAGGATGAAAAAAACCTCTACCTCCTCACAAACACCTTTGCCATTTCAGATGGTTTCTATTTGCCCCTTTGGCTTCCTGTCTATCTTCATTTTGTTCTCTTAGCTAATCTTCAGATTGGGCTTCATGATATCTTTCTGTGTGTGTGTGTGTGTGTGTGTGTGTGTGTGTGTGTGTGTGTGTGTGTGTGTGTGTGAAAGAATCATTCATCCTGCCAGATATACTTTTCCTAGTACCTCTCTGCAGACTGAAATAATGCTCATCTTTTCAGGTCAAATTTCACCTCAAATGCTATATTTTTTACAAGTAGATATAATTCTTCTAATATTTAAAAACAATCTATACTTTACTTCTGTGGTTTTTTTGTAAGGTTGTATGTGTACTTTCATTCCTTTTCACAATTTACTTTTTTATTTTGGTTCTTTATAAATGTAGCTGATGCCCCTTATTAGACTCCAGCTCCTCAAGATGAGAAACCATGTTTTATTCATACATAACATCATGTCCAGCTTCCACCAGACAATTAATAGATTCTTTCTGAATTGGATTGAATATGTGCATATTAGACTGTATTTTCCTCAAGGCTTATGTTGTCATTGTCACTGCCATACATCATCATAATGGAAAGAACCTTAAATTTGTAATTTAGGAGATGGTCAATCATCTGATCATAAATCTAAAGCTAAAGGTACTTCAAAGGCTGTTTAACTACACCGCTTGATTTTACAGTAGAGAGAACTGAAACTCAGAACTATGAAAGGATCTGCTCAAAATGGACAAAAGGGAATAGGCATAAAAAAAAAGGATTTACACCATAATTCTCTGACTCTAGAGTCAATGATTTTTTTCACAATACTACTTTCTATTACCTAATATCCATGTCATTGTATTCAAATTACCCATGACCCATCTTTCATTTTCTATAAAACAAGAAATCTAATATATTAACTAGCTACATTACAATGTTGTTGTGGGGCAAATGTGCTATGGCTAACACTGAATGCTGTAAATGTCAATAGGAGAAGTTTTTATTGGCAATTAAAAAAAAAACAGCAGATCATAAATATCAGAATGTATAGAGTATAATCCAGATACTAGACAGTGAAAACACTACAGAATTGGTCTACTCTTGGATATCACTTAGTATTTATAATATTATGTAGTATTTATATTTCCTTTTTTAAGCTGTAATACACTCATACTTCTATTCACTTATAGGTCTTCTAGGGGATCAAACAGTTAGGTTATAAGATGAATAAGATTCTGAGCCTGGAGAAAGACTCTTTTTCCTGAGTTTAAACCTAACCTCAGATACTTACCAAGTGTGTGATCCTGGGAAGTCACTTAACCCATTTGCTTTGGTTTTGTCATGTGCAAAATGAGTTGGAGAAGGAAATGGTAAACCACTCTAGTATCCTTTTGCCAAGAAAATTCCAAATGGAATCACAAAGTATTAGACATGACTAAAAGCCTGAAGAACAACAACTCATAGGAGATTAAAGGACTCAATTTGGTAATTTGGTAATCAGGAAGAATATATAGGACTGAGAAAAATAAAATAAGAAGGAAAAACAACGGAATTTAGAAATTTATTGTTTTATTATTTTAGCTTCTTTCTCTAAGCACAAACCCAAAACTTATCCTCTTTACTCTTTATCTCCTCATAATGGTCTCCATTTTTCTTGAGCAAGTAAAAATACATATTTTTGGAAATAACTTATTGTTCTGGGACAAGAGTCATGTGGCCATGCCATAAAATGCCAGACCATTTTGTACAGGTCTCTCACTTTTTCCAGTTTGGGTATGCAATGATGGAGTATACTTGGGAGAATTAGTCAGTACACAGTATTAGGAACCTTGTTATAAGCAGAACTTTAATGGAAAGAGAAAGATTCACTACCCTGGAAAAGTTTACAGTTTAACATGGGAAAAAGAGGCCTAGTTTGTTCTTTTTTTGACTGCAAAACTTTGATCTAAGCATACTTTCTGAAATACTAATAATTTATGAATAGATATTCATGTTTTCCTTCTCAGAATCTGAATATTCCCTTTTTTGGTATCTTTCACATATATAAGAAGGTACCCCATTTTTATTTTAAGAAGGTCATGGAAATTAGGCTTCTATATTCAATTTGAATATCAGCGTCTAGAATAACAAAGGCTCAACTTTTTCATAAAAACACTTAAAGACACACACTGATACACATGCACACATACACACAAATCCTAATTTCAGTTTTCTTCCCTATTCCAATTTATTATGAATAGATGTAATAAACCATGAAAGGCACTAAAATTAGAGGATAAAATAAGATGGGGTCATAATGCCCTGGATGAATAGAAAGCCTGAGTAATGGAGAATTAGATTATTCCTTAAATCTGAGGTAAATTTATTAACTGAAATTATGCATTTTGTGGAGTATTTGAATAATATGCAACTCAAATATAGAATCTAATTAGGAATATGAAAATTCCAGTAAATGCTCAAGCCTAGACTTGTGATCATAAGAAAGTCAATCCCTGTTCTAACTTAGGATGATTATGGATGTAGAATAGGTGAATGGTAGGGAAGCAGGGTCAAAAATAGAAGACATTAGCATGATCTTCAATAGTCTTAGCTGCTGTTTGTGATAACTTTTTAGCTTAAGAAAAAAAAAACACTTGGTTCTTTGCTTAGTAGATGAGCAATTGTCTTAGAAGATGTGTGTGTGTGTGTGTATAAATATATCTCATTGCCACTGAAGTCTCTCTTTTCATCTTCTGATGGCCTGAGGGTTGCCAGGGAATTGTAATCTCTAGTATCACTGCCAAGTAAGAGGATGCTGTCAAGTGAACAGGAAAAGTAGAATAAATTTGTGATTATGAGTCTTGATCAAGGCTGAGTCAGAATCTGACTATGAACAAGTTCAAAAAGTTTAGAGGCCTAAAGCAGAGAATCATTGCAGTAGTCTATCACAATGAATATGATAATTTTTTTAAACTCTGAGTCACTTTAGACTCCCACTTAATTCCAAGTCATTTTTTTCATCTTATTTTTGATGTTATTCCCAATACATAGATCCTTGCTGCAATTAATATTTCCTCATTGAAAAGCATGTGTACAATTTTAATAAACATTTACTGCTTTTCTTTTTTATTGTTTTATTATACTAAAAAGAGACTGATACTGAACATATTATTAAGAACATTATATAATCATAAAATATGAAATAAGTGCCATAATTGCTTATGGTTAAGTGATGCAGATATGTTGTAAATATTTTGCAAGCATTGCACCAATAGGATCATTGTAATTTACTTGATATATCTCAGTAACCTGAATCTGAAAGACAATTTCTAAATGATGATTCATTAAAAACATCAAATAGAAGAGAAGGGAACACCATATATTTTAGCCTGGATGTGATATAGCATTAGGACTATGATTAACCAAAGAAAGTAGAGCCACATGAATATGTGAGAATATAATGAGGGATGACATTGCATTTTATCCATCTATGGCACATGCATTTTGGGGCCAGAAATCATAATTCTTTTTTTTTTCTGAGGCAATTGGGGTTAAGTGACTTGTCCAGGGTCACACAGCTAAGAAGTGTTAAGTGTCTGAGTCCAGATTTGAATTCAGGTTCTCCTGACTTTAGGGCTGGCACTCTATCTGAAAATATAATTCTTCTTCTTTTTTTTTTTATAAAGCTTTTTATTGACAAAACATATGAGTGATTTTTCTACATTGACCTTTGCAAAAACTTTTTTTCCCCAAGCTTTTCCCCTCCTTCCCCCCAACCCCCAACCCTAGATGACAGGTAATCTAATGCATGCTAAATAGGATGAATTATATGACAAATACAATACATGTATACATATCTATACAGTTATCTTACTGCACAGGAAACATCAGATCTAGAAAGAGAAGAAAAAACAACCTAAGAAGGAAAACAAAATGCATGGAAATATTCACAGAAAGCATTAAAATGCTGTGTTGTGGTTCACACTCAGTTCCCACAGGCCTCTCTCTAGATGTATATGACTATCTTCATCGCTGAACAATAGGAACTGGTTTGAATCACATCATTGTTGAAGAGAACCATGTCCATCAGAGTTGATCATCATGTATAATTGTTGTTGTTGTGTATAATGATCTCCTGGTTCTGCTCGTTTCATTCAGCATCAGTTCATGCAAGTGTCTCCAGGCCTCTTTGAAACCATCCTGCTTGTCGTTTCTTACAGAGCAATAATATTCCATAACATTCATATAGCATAATTTATTCAGCCATTCTCCAATTGATGGACATCCTTTTAATTTCCAGTTTCTTGCCACTACAAAAAGGGCTGCCACAAACATTTTTGCACATGTGGGTCCCTTTCCCTCCTTTAAAATCTCTTTGGGATATAGGCCCAGTAGAAACACTGCTGGGTCAAATGGTATGCACAGTTTGATAACTTTTTGAGCATAGCTCCAAATTGCTCTTCAGAATGGTGGATCTGTTCACATTTCCACCAACAATGTATCACTGTCCCAGTTTTCCCACATCCCCTCCTGAAAATATAATTCTTAATGACAAATATGTATTTATTTTATTATGTGGATTGAGATATGATGAATCTCAAAACTTCCAACTTATTATAAACTTAAATTATGTTTTAGAAATTGAAGATTCTTTCTAATTTTTCAGAGGAAGATGGAATTTTCATACTGAAGGTAGGGCACAAAAGCTATTTCCTGGTGAATCTACTCCAAAACAAAAGATTTTTAAGAATAGAGGGAAAGTAGAGTAGAAAATATGCTACCATTTCAGAACACTGAAAAAGTAATTAATGATAAGGAGAGTATTGGTTGCTTAAAGAGAGAAAGCAATAAGGCATGAATGTAATTGCTACCCAGCAATTGAGAAGTTAAGCTTCAATATATACCATTTGACATATTCTGGGTGATATGATCCTTTATACTTCATATCAATGCTGGAATAAATACATATGCTCACACACATGTGTGTATAATATATTTATACATATATGCATGTATATGTGTGCATGTGTGCATAAGCATACACATGCACACTTACCTTAGAGAATCTGAATTTTAAAATTATCTTAGGTTTAGAAAAGATAATTCAATGTATCATATCACTGTTATGGTCTCAAAGATAAAGAATCATAATACATTTCTCAAGTTAATGATTTTAGCTAGAATTTGTATATTGCCTTTAATATTTATAAATAATTTTCTGTTTTATTTCATTTGATCCTTACAGCTATTCTGTGAGATATGTTCTGTTATTATTCCCATTTCACAGATACAGTCATTGAGGTTTAGAGATGTTAAATAACTTGCCCAACACACACACAGTTGGTTAGTATCAGAGAGGTAGAGTGCGAACTCAAGTCTTTTGAGTGCTAGTCTAACACTCATACACTATGCTACCTAGTTGCTAGGATCATAAGTCCAAGCTTGTGTGCACCTATTTACTTGAAGAAATATAATTTTTTGGGGTATTTTAAATGCAGGAATATAATTTTTGAATAAATAGATAGATTAGCTTTAGAAGAGTCAGAGTAGTTCATACTCTCTTACCCTTGTTCATGCTACGAAGTTAAAATTAATATCAGCAAAAAAGTAATGACCAACCATGAAAAATTCCTTCATGGCTGTTCAGATGAAAGAAACAAGTAAATTCATTTGAAAAAGACTCATAGAATCTTGGAGATAGAAGAGACCTTAAAAAGTTTTAATTCAATCCCTGATTATTACAGAAGAAAATCGGCTTCATAGAGAAGGTATTTGGATAAGGTTTTGCAGTTAATATATAATAATAGTTTCATTTGTTTACATATGAAAAATAATGAATAGAATTATATTAAGAAAATCAATATATGTTGGTGGAACTGTGAACGGATCCAACCATTCTGGAGAGCAATTTGGAGCTATGCTCAAAGAGTTATCAAACAGTGCATACCCTTTGACCCAGCAGTGTTTCTACTGGGCCTATATCCCAAAGAGATTTTTAAGGAGGGAAAGGGACCCACATGTGCAAAAATGTTTGTGGCAGCCCTTTTTGTAGTGGCAAGAAACTGGAAATTGAAAAGATCCCCATCAATTGGAGAATGGCTGAATAAATTATGGTATATGAATGTTATGGAATATTATTGTTCTGTAAGAAATGACCAACAGGAGGATTTCAGAGAGGATTGGAGAGACTTGCATGAACTGATGCTGAGTGAAATCAGCAGAACCAGGAGAACATTATACACAGCAACAAGACTATACGATGATCAATTTTGATGGACATGGTTCTCTTCAACAATGATGTGATTCAAACCAGTTGTGCTGCGATGAAGATAGTCATATACATCCAGAGAGAGGCCTGTGGGAACTGAGAGTGAACCACAACACAGCATTTTAACGCTTTCTGTGAATATTTCCATGCATTCTGTTTTCCTTCTTAGGTTGTTTTTTTTCTTCTTCTCTTTCTAGATCTGATGTTTCTTGTGCAGTAA
>JAJPUD010009640.1:13476-36195 GCA_023553655.1 Myrmecobius fasciatus
AAAAAAAAAGAAAAAAAAAGAAAATCAATATAATACCAATATAATCCATTCACTACAAGTCAAAAGGCAACTGGAAGAAAAAGAAAATTGGAGATTGAGGATAGTGTTGGTGAGGGAAATGCCATACCTGTATCAAAGAACTTTCTTTGTAGTTGCCTTGCAAATGTTCTTCATTATTCCTTGGAACTGCTAAATGAAAATGTTGAATTAATGATGCTATACATGATTTAAATGGGTGTTATACAGTTCAACAGAAAATATTAGCTTCAGAGTCCTCCTGCTTATTGGAAAGCATTACTGTTACTGTATGTTTTGATTTCCTTTTGAAAGGTGGTCTGACATTGTAAACCACCTAGCACAAAAAAAGGTCTGTTTGTTCTTTGTATTTTCCTTTAATATGGTGCTGGTAATTGATTTTCTCCTTCTACAGATTTGGTAAATGTTGGGAAATATATTACTGGGTTTCATTTTTCTGCCAAAGAAAAAAAAAGGTATGATGCTTAAAAAAGAGGAACTTCATACAAATAGGATACAATTATAATTATGTGTACATATGTGAATATGAATATATTATTGGGATCCTGAAATAATTGGGGGTGTATATCCACAGAATAACCAATAAGAGGAAATTTGGTAAATTATCAAGTAACAAGAGGCCTATGAATTATCTATGGTGTTTTTCATCAAATTGCATATACCACATACGATTTGAATCATCTTGCTTTTATATTAGTGAAAAATAAAGAGGATGTCATTGCTTTAGAAATAAGGCATTTCTGATTTTGTCAAATAAGGCAATAGAATAATATGTCTTTATATTTTGCTCTGTTCTCTTGCCTTCTTTAATCTAAAGTTGTGTAGGTGTTAACTGACTCTGAAGAGTTTAATCATATCATAGTTTATTTTTCCTAATAGCAAAGAAATGCACCTCAAACTTCCAAAGTTTTATCTTTTTCATCATTTTCATAGCTTTCCAATACTACTTATATTCAACTACTAGTTGAAAATTTAGGTAACAAGTACCATTCAGGAAAAATAAATAACACAAATTCATAAGCAGAATTTATGCATCCAAGATATGAACAAAGAATTCAACACAGAAAAATGCATTTCTGAAGAAGAAAAATTTGTACAAATATATACTATTCAGAGTCATTTTTCCTTCTTCAGTGAAAGTCTTTTGATTTACTAAAATATAGTTAATTATTCTAAAGCTGTTATCTATTCCTGACCTCTTCTTTTTATTTTTTGAAGAGGATAATGGAACAGATTTGTTAGAATAGTCATATAAATAACATTAATTAACCTTATCCTAATTTTTATTTAATTTTATTTAATATTTTTGTTTAATAAAACAATTTTAAAAGTTTTATGGAACATTTTATAGTATAACTCAATAGAACATTATTTTCTTATTAAAATTTACTTAGAAAAGTTTTGAAAAGCACAGAAGTATTTGTAACAAGTGCCTGTCCAGTTTCATTAAAGGTTTTCATCTCACTATTTTATATATTCGGAAAATTTTATTTCAAAATAAATACCAAGTCCAAATTCTCTCCCTTCCCCCCCTCTCTCTTTCTCCTTTTCCTCTCCTGTACCTCCTCTCTGTCTCTGTATCTCTGTCTCTTTCTCTCTCTCATGTTATATTTAAAATATATATATAATTTGTATTTTATTGAATAGATACACATAATATACAAATATGTTCTGTTAGCATAGTTTATTCTCTATATATGTATATATATATTTATTTATACATATGCAAACATGTATATACATGAGGATATGCATGTATGTATACATATATATTCATATATAACAGTGTTTGATAACCACAAAGGTTTATCAAGAATTCATTAGTAATTAAAAGCTTCTGGGAAAACTAGAAAATAGTCTGGTAGAAATTAGCTATAGAATGACATATCGTAGTGCATGTATGTTAAGATAAACTAACACATTGGTACATTTTTTTTTAGAAATTAAGAGTGATATCATAAGCAATTTATGGAAGCATAGAAAAATTACCAGTGAACTCTATGATAGGGGAAATGTTCATGACCAAAGAAGAGACAGAAAGAATTATAGGAGGGAATATTGGTATTTTTATTACTTTAAATTATTTTCTCCCAAAACAAAACCAATGCAGCCAAAATTAGAAGGAAAGCAGAATATTGTGGGGGTGGGGATTGGGGCATGGACTTTTTATAGCATTTTTCCCTGGTAAACATTTCATTTCTCAAATAGAGAACTAAATCAATTTTTTTTTTAAAAATGAGACATTCCCCAATTTATAAATGATTACAGAATATAAACAGGCACTTTTGAGAAGAATAAATCAAAGATACCAACAATCATATGAAAATTAAATTGCTAATTACAATTATACTAATTAAAACTCTGAAAAACCACCACATACTCAGAAGATTAGCTACATGATAAAAATATTAAGTGATACAGACTAGAAATTCTGTAGAAAATAGATACATTAGTATACTGTTGATGGACCTGTCAACTGGTGCAACCATTCTAGGTAACAATTTGTAGCTATGTCCAAAGGAATATAGAACTATACATACCTTTTGACTTAGAAGTACTGCTGTTATGTCTTTACCACCAAAGGATCAAGAAGTAGGAAGAATAAATATGTTGAAAAATGTTTATAGCAGCTCTTTTTATGGTGACATAGAATTGGAACCTGATGGGAACCTAATTCTTCAATTGGGGAATAGTTGAACAAGTTGTGTCATGTAATTGTGACAGAATATAATTTTAGTGCAAAAAAATGAAGGAATGGTTCTCGAAAATAAAATATGGAAGACATATAAGCTGATGCAAAATGAAGGAAGCAGATCTGATGATACTATTTACATAGTGATAGAAATATTATAATGATACTCTATTGTGAAATATTTAACAACTTGGATAAGTATAATTCTCCTTAAAATTTCCAAAGGAATATTGATGAAAAATACTATCCATCTGTGGATAAAGAACTTATAGACTGGCTGGAGATTGAAGCATTTTCTTTTTCTTTTTCTTCTTTTTTTCCATGCAAAATTTCTCTTGTGGAAACAAAACAAAATGTTTCTCTTACTCATGGTACTCTAAACCAGTGTTCTTTCCTTTTTGGTCTTCATTTTCCTTAATTTGTAAAATGAGGAGATTGGAATAGAAGACTTATAAGCTCCTCTCAGCTCCCTATATTTTATTCTCTTATACCTAAAATAAACAATACATCATCCTGATCAGAAGTGTAGATTATGTTAGCTTTTTCAACTACGTATGTTTTATATAGTACAACATATTATCTCTCATATACCTAGGGACATTAACATGTATAATTTGAATTTGTGGGAGTAGTTGCATTATTTTCATTAGTATTTAAGTATTTTCCTCATTGCAGACTTTTCTGTGCTTTCACAATGGCAACTGGAGAGATTCAGTAATAATACCATACATTTGGGGTTAAGGGATTCCTCTCACTGGTGAAATCATGTGTCTTTTAAATTACTTTCATTATTAATTTTCATACTATATTGATAACTGTGTCATCCTCCTCTATAGATTAGAAGCTTCTTATTAAGATACATTCCCTGTATCTTAACGCTTGCTAAAACTTTCCCTTTCAAAAGTCACTTAGCATTTTGTTTTGCAATCCTAATACACATAACTTAATCTTGTCTTATTCTTTTCTTTTCTGCACTTGCATACTATTTACCTTTGGTGGATGAATGAATCTGTACATTTTACTTGCATTTGAATACATTGCTTCCAATATTATTTCTGTCCTTGATTGTTAAAGTTCTGCCTAAGCAATATTTTATTAGGATTATCCTCATGGTTCATAATGGAGATATTATGGTAACAATAAAACATTTAAGTTACTGTTCAAGACAACTACAGAACATCTGTGACAAAACAGGACAAGATTGATAGTCAAGTCAATTGTACAGGCAGTAATTATTATGAGTTCAGATGAGTGAGAGATCATTTCAGATTGCTGTAATCAGAGCTTCATAGAGAAAATGTCATTTGTTCTGGATCTTAAAGGTTACCTAGGATTTGGCAAGACATAGAAAGTTAGAAAAAATATTCCTGATATTAAAATAGTGTTAACATAAGTATATAAGCAAGGCAGCAGGATAGTGATCATTTTATCTATTGCTTTCTAATTGCTAGGTACTGCCACATTCATTGTTTCATTGACCATAGAATAATAGGATTATAGATTTTGAGCTTAGATATTATTAATTAAGACCAACTCTCTTATTTTATACATAAAGCCAATGAGTAACATAACTTAATTGACTGTCCCAGAGTCGCATAACTAGTAAATATATAAGTTAGGATTTTAACTCAGTTTCTCCTGACTATAAGTCTGATGTCCTGATTGATATACTATTATACTTCCCAAAAGCAGAGAATATTGCAGATTAAGGGATATTTGTTATTATTTAATTCAATACTTTACTTAATAAATTAAGGAAAGAAGCTTAGGAAAGCAGTAGACTTATTCCTAGTAAGATAGTGAGTTTGTGGAATTCAAGCCTATTATCTCCATTCTACTTGGCTTATATGTAAGCTGTCACAAATACACATCCCCCCCCCATATTTGAGAGACTTTGGATTGCTTTATGAATATGCAGTCTGTATTTTTGAAGGTAAACTTAATCACATGTAGATCATTCTTCCCTCTTTTTTTTTTTCTGTTGGTTAACTAATTGGTGGACTTAGTTAAAACAAAATAAATGAAGATTAATTGAGTGTGATTATCTGATCACTGAAGAGATAAGACTACATGGAGATGTTCTAATTCCACCTAGGAAATATTACCTTGGAAACGTAGAATGGAATAACTGCAGATTAATTTGAATGTCATATGGTATTCAATGTAAGATAGAAATAGAGAGGCTTGCTGTTTTAACATTACCTGGATCAGACTATAACAGTCAGCTTAGCCCTAAACCCTGACTTCAGTCATTCAGTCAATAAATATTTATAAAGCACTTATTTCATGCTTGGTACTGTGATAAAAATCATGAGAGATATAATAAAAATTCAATACAAACCTTAAACAAGCCAGCAATTAAAATGAGTACAACAGTAATTTGAGATGAAAACAGTGAATTAAAACATCTATTTCAATTTGAAAAGAAAGTTTTTAAAAATAACTTTCATAGTGAAAAAGTATTTAATATAAGAAATATATCAGTGTCACCAGGGTAGAAGAAATAACATCCTGGTCTCAAATTCAGGAAGACAAAGATTCAAGTGTTATCTTCAATACATTTTGTCTGTGTATCTCTGTTTAAGCTACTTAACTGCTTTGTACCCCAAGCAACTCTCTAAAGCTATATATTGCAGAGAAGTTTCTGATCTGCATTGGTTTAGAGAGTTTCCTTAGATGGAGTTCCCTAGAACAGTGAAATTACAGGCCTGGACTCACCATAAAAGTTCTGTTATTCACTGTGTACTTATATATTTGTGTTTTTTTTTTTCTTTCAGAGATATTTAAAAGATAACCTACATGTAGGGGAATTTTGCATTTAGGTCAATAAGAAATACTTAATAGTTTTTTGAATAAAACTTTAATTGAGGTAGACCAAGACTTACAAATTTCCAAACAGACATATATATATACTATACATAATATATATATATATACATATATTTAGATATATACATAATATGTCTATTTATATATAACTCTCCTTGTATTTTCTAGGTCACTTCTTAGTAATATGTACCTTTGCCTCTACTAGTCCAGATGTAAACTGCTTTTTTTTTTGTTTGTTTTTTGCTAAGGCAATTGGGGTTAAGTGACTTGCCCAGGGTCACACAGCTAGGAAGTGTCTGAGATCGGATTTGAACTCAGGTCCTCCTGACTTCAGGGCTGGTGCTCTATCCACTGTGCCACCTAGCTGCCCCACAGATGTAAACTGCTTTTTGTTTAATTCCTTTTTGTGTGCAAAGCATGTGTGACCTTGATTCTATGATCTTAGAAGATGAAAACATTTTTTCAATACTTGTGATATCTTTTCTTTTACATTATAATCACTTGGAGTGAAATAGTTGATATATTCTTTTTTTTTTTCATTTTTGCATCCTTAATACATTCCTTATAGTAAATGCTAAATAAAATATTTTTACTATCATAGAATCAGAGCTACAAGAGACATTACATGCCTTCAAATTAACTCCTTCATTTCACAGATGAGGAAAATGGGACTGAGAAACATTAAGCAAATTGTCAGTGGTCACACAGCTTTAAGTATATGGTGTATATTTGAGCTCTGACCTTTCTGACTTCAAGCCCTACATTCTTTCCATTGTGTCACTCAGCTGCCTCATGTTTATTTAAAAATTTCTTAATATTTTTTTAATTTCACATAAGATAAGTTCCTAACAAATATGAATAGAATAATGTGGGAAGAACTCAAGAATTTTGTCTGAAAATTCTAGGCTATCCCATGCTAGTTGCCAGGTATATAACTTATAAATCTATGATTAGCATGGCTCCTTGTAGCATCAGTGACTTGTTTCTATTTCTCTCATTTCAGGGAATGTTCTGACACTCACTTCTCTGAAAAATAATTTGAAAAGTTTCCCAGTTTGTACATTTAATAAACTTAAGGCTGTGTAGTGATAATTAATAAAGTGTCAGACTAGATAATTGCAGGAGTTGTAAAAAGTGCCAAAATGTTGTTACTGAGGGACAAACATACCTGTGAAAGTGTGAAGTTAATGCATACTAGGAACATCACATGGAGAAATATAGGGGAGAGGTGAGATTTCTTTATATTATCAAAATTTAATTCTGTACTAATTTTAGCTGGTGAGAAAAAGCAGGATCTAGGAAGCAGAGCTGTCTTCTGGGTTTTACTTTGAAGATGACTTCTTATGACTTTGGAGAAAGTGCAAATTCTGTGGTAATCAAATTTTCTATTCTAGGGAAGGTATATTAAATTTGGCTTCATATATAGAATGAAATTTAAGATATTTAATATGTGAGTACATTAAAAAACCACTACTTTAGGTGAATATGTGTCCCTGTGCTTGCTTATACCAGCCCCCAAGATAGTAATTGCCTACTTATTACCTTATCAGAGATTTGCCTATTTTTTTTTCTTTTTCATAACTTAAAATATTAATTTACAGTGGAAATAATACTAAAAGTGAAATGTAGGACCCAATGCCAAATCACAGTTTTTCTACTTATGACCGCAGTATGCCATTATATCTTTCAGGGCCTTAATTTCCATGCCTATAAATTAAGGCCTTTGGATTAATTGAAATGTAGGTGTGAATCTTTGATCCTATGATTCTGTGAATTTCTTCTAACATGTCTATACCTACTTTACTTGTCTTCCACATCTAAATATATTTTAATATGCCTTTATTTTGTTTACCACACAGTTGGCTACCCAAATAAAATCTGATTTTATTTTGTATCTATCCAAAGCTTTTTGACTGCTGTCCTTCATCCTGATTTCTTGTAAAATTTGCTTTAAAATTCACTTAATAAAAAAATCACTGTCATTAATCTTGTTAAATTTTCTCACTGTTTGGAAGCTTTCAGTCACTTTCTTGTGGAGGTTCTGGCTGTCATCATTATTTTATGGGATTTGTAACCTCAGATTTTATAAAGGAGTAGTAGTTGAACTCTGATTTGGGCCCTTTATATTTTCTTTCTTTACCTCTTGTGCTTATTCTACTTCATTCAGGTGATGAGGAAGAGTAAATATTCTAATCAGTGGTGTTACTGTTATATACTATTAACTCCCTTTCTAATAGGTAAAAATATTAAATAGCTGTGGGATCTCAATTAGCTATTATTTTTTATTGCACACAGTATCACAGAGGAAATATTTTCATTTCTTTTTTTTTAATTTTTGTGGTCAGAAAAACACATTTTTTTCATTTCTCTTCAAATATGACCTAGATAGCACAAATAGTTCTGTTTTAAATGAATATGTTTTCTCAGTCTAACCATAGTTTTCAATCAGGTTTATCAATATATATATATATATAATATATATTTTTTTTTTGCTGAGGCAATTGAGGTTAAGTGACTTTGCCCCAGGGTCACACAGCTAGGAAGTGTTAAGTGTCTGAGGTCAGATTTGAACTCAGGTCCTCCTGACTCCAGGACTGGTGCTTTATACTCTGTGCCACCTAGTTGCCAATCAAATTCTTTTTTGATATCAATGGCATTCACTCATTAAATTCCAGGTACAATTTCATTCAGGCACTATGAAGTGTACAGTGTTTTGTTTTGCTTTGTTTTTCCAATCAATGCTGAACATTGGATAAATAATTTGGTTTTCTGTTTACTTTTATTTCTATCAGAAAACTTGTGACTTTTAAAGAGAGATTTATTTTCACAAAGTAAAAAAGATAAAAAAGAAAAGCTTAACATAAAAGTGACAATCTTTTTTGTTGTTGTTGTTCTTCAAATTAATCCACTTACTAGTAAATCCTTCCCCACAAAAAGTCTATTGAGTTATAGCAAGGATGCTTTAAATTTTCTCTGATTATTTAAAATGTTAATCCTTTATTCTAAAGATAGTTAGATAAAGATTGGATTACTCATTACTTACTATATTTTATAGGTAAGCACTGGGTATACAAAAAAAAATTATGAGAAAGCTCCTGCCCTCAAAGAAATCATAATCTAATGAGGAAAGACAAAAATAAAAATAAAAATAAATTAAAAGTAGGGAGAAGGTCTATATCTAGGCATGATGAAGTCATGTAGACAGGTGAGAAATAATTGGAGGAGGTATAAGTTTCTAATTTAATATCTTTTTGCAGAATGATGAATTTTAGGATTTAATGAAGTACAGGGTAGTTTCTTGGGTTGGAAATGATGGTAATTTTCTCATAATTATTATTTGTAAAACACTTTGAAGTTTGCAACATGCTGTACATGTTATCTCATTGGATACTTATTAAAAAGACTATAAGCTAGGTGCAATTATCATCATCATCATCATCTCAGTTTTACTGATAAGAAAAGTCAAGTTAAAAGAGATTATGTTACTTTACTATGGCTATACAGCTAGTAATTTTATGAGATAGGATTTAAATTCAGATTATCTTGACCTTTATTTCATTACTTTTTTCCATTTCATCACTTGGGGGGACTGCAAAACAGAAGGAGGAAAAAGAGACGGGTGGAAGGAAGGAAAAGAGAAAGAGACAGGGAAAGAGAGAAGGAGCAAGGGAGGATGAATATCAATTGATTTCTTATTGATATTCATGAATGAAAATTCAAACCAATATTTCATTTTATTAAGTAGTCAGCATTTTTCTCATTTTTCCTTAGGTAACCTTCAAAGCATCAAGACACTCTGTTTCACCAGACTTAAGATTTGTTCTTCTGGCTTATGATGTGAAACAGGTAAGGCATATCACCTATTTTAATTTTAAAGATTTTTCAATGAAGAAGCAATGAAGCTTCTTAGTGTTTCTTAGTGTAGAAGTGATGTAATTGGTTGTTAATTACTTGCTGGTGGACTACTCAGTGGTCAGCTTGGTATTAGACCCTGGAAATGGGAGATCTGACTTTTTGGACATTGCAGATATAGTTCAGATAGCATTGCACAGGGATTGAGGACCTGGACAATAGACATTGTAGAAATTTGGCAAATAAGTGATGTTTCTAAGTGATAGTCTAGATGTAAAATAATTAGAAAGTGTTAAAAAAGAGAAAAGAAGTAGATAAAAGCAAGTCCAAAGTTATGCTTTTGCTGACAATGTAAAATTTCATGAAATACATTTCAATTGTATTTGAATGCATTTTGAATGTATTCAACTATTTGGGAAGGTAAATTAAAAAAAAAACAGTGTTATAAGAAGTTAACTTGTCTCTATGTCTGCTTATTTAATTGAATCAGTTAGGTTAACTAGTAAGAAAATCAAATGATCTGACTATAAATGAATTTTACTCTGCTTTCAAAAATGATAATTAGTACTTTATTCTTATATTTTATTTTGATATTCATAACTTTTGTTCAACCTTAAAAAAAGTTGGCAAAGATGAACTACTTTAATGAATATATCTGGTAGTTAAAGTAATCTATCAAATTTTAACCTTAATTATTCAATTGTCAGTTTCTGAAATTAGATAAAGAGATAAAATTAGATAACTAGCCTGTTTCAAAATAGTTTAAGAACATTTTTTTGTTTGCTTTCTGTCTGAATGTAGATAGATGTCTGTAAACTTTCCAAATTCACTGTACCTCAGAGTTGTTACCTCTCATTACTGTGTAATGGAAAAGGTATTTTCATATATATTTTCCTAGGTTTTTTTTTTTTTTGGTAATATTGTTTTCAAAACTCTAAAGGTAATTAAACATCTTTAGTTTATTTTTGTTTGACCTTTTTTTTCATGGTATTTGATGGCATATTTGATGGTAATCTGAAACATTTGGCTTGGTAGCACACTGATTTTTATGACCTAGAAAAAGATTTTTATCACTGAGCTTCTGTGAAGTTGACATGCTGATTGGGAAAAATGGTAGCTGTTTCTCCTAGAGAGCCTCATTAAGGGGTTCCCACCTACTTCTTCATTGAACTGGATTTTTCAACCTATTTTGAAGTACTTGATAATTAAAATTTGTCTTTGATGGAAGAATGAAGAACTACAAAGTTTAGACTAATCTGTTTTATACATTTATATAAAGTATTCTTAGATCATTTACTGATATAGCTAAGATAAAATTGACATCTTCTGGTACTTATGTTGAGTTTTCTGGTTCTTTGGGGACAATTCAGAAATCAATTTAATATTATATATATTTCCTACTTTATATTTATTATAAAAAGCTTTCTTCCTATGTTGATATTTAAAGGGTGTGCCCTCCTTCTTTCATTAATTGATCTGATCTAATTGTAGGTTTCATAGTTGATCACTTGTTTCTATTTGTAGCAAGCATTCTTGATGAAATATACAAAAACTAGATTGCCTGTGTATAGATTTTAGTGGGTTGGTGAACTTTTATGGTATAAATGAATTTCTATTTTTATTAACATCTAAAAAATTCACAATGCTTTAATTATTTAAAATATTATTTTAGGAGTGCATAGACTTCTTCAAACTGCCAAAAGTATCTATAAAAGAAAAAAAATAAAAGTAATAATAATCCATATTTTTTAGATTCTTAGAGAAACTTCATAACATAATATGTATTTTCTGTTAGTTTTTTATTGAAACAAAATAATTCAGTGACAGTTTTGCACATTGAACTTTATTAGACTAATTAATTGATCACTATATATAAACAGTCTTTCCAGCTTTTAGATACATGCTTTTGGTCTACTGATAAACTTTCAGAAACCTAAATTCATATCTGTATTACAATTAGGTATGATAGGAGGATTTCAAAGAAGATAGCATGCATTTTTAATATTTGCATGTGCTTTACCCCTTGAGTGTTATATTAAATACAATATACTATTTATAGAATTACTCTATTTTTCAGGAATATTCATCTTTCACCTCTAACTTTATTTTGTACCATAATCTTTCAGAAATTAGTGACAACTGGTCAATATCATCTTTCAGTTCTCTGAGTATTATAGGATAAAATTCAGCAACTATTGAATTCAACAAGTATTGATAACATACTATTTTCAATACCATTTATTAGTTGTTGAGCAAAGACAAAAAGGAAAATATAATATGAAAATACTGTACTTTAATCTACATTCAATCCCTACAGTTCTTTCTCTGAATTTAAATGACATTCTCCATCTCAGATCTATTGGAATTGTCTTGAATCATTACACAGTTGAGAAGAGCCAAGCCTTTCATAATTAATCATCACATAATCTTGCAATTACCATGCACAATGTTCTCCTGGCTCTGTTCACTTCAATCAGCATCACTTCATGTCTTTTTAGCATGCTATTTGACTTTGATGTCAGACCAGGACTACTGAAAAATGATGCTATATTTGGAAGTCAAAAGCATGGGTTTAAATCACTGTTCAGTTTTCTCATCTATAAAATTAAGAGGCTACATCAAGTGATCTTTCAAGTCCCTTCCAGAATTAATTTTCTGATCTTATAACCTATCAGTTTCTCCAGACAATATTTTAAATTTACACCTTCCCAAAAAATTTTCTGATGATCATTAGTGGAGAAAATTTCCAAATTTAGATTATCTTTCTTCAATTAAATAATGTCTCTAAAAGCAACAAAAATAATGGCAATTTCTACTTGTTAAAAGAAACAGATCCCAAATAGAAATCCCCCTCACTAATTCTTATGAGCACCAAATGAGATAGTCTAAAGCATTGTATGAGTATCAATTGTAATTTTTATTATTATTAAGTGTAACTATCACACTCTAACTGATTATGCCACTAGAGATTCTATATTAATTTTTATAAAGCTTAATATCACCACTTTGGTAATTGCAAATTCAAAGAAGAGTCTCACATTGTTACTTTGGGAAATGCATGAGTCACTACTATTTATATGTCTTTTATCTTTCAAACTTAGGGATCTTGTTACATTTGTAGATATTTTGGCACATCCCTTTAAGATCTCTTTGGGATATAAGCCCAGTAGAAGCACTGCTGAATCAAAGGGTATGCATAGTTGCATAACTTTTTGAACATAGTTCCAAATTTCTCTCCAAAATGGTTGGATCTGTTCCCAGTTCCACTAACAATGTATCAGTGTCCCAGTCTTCCCACATCCCCTCCAACAATTGTCATTATCTTTTCCTGTCATCTTGGCCAATCTGGCCAGTGTGATTTCTAATACAATATTGAATAGTAATGGTGACAGTCAGTAGCATTGTTTCACTCCTGATCTTATTGAGAATAGTCCTAGTTTGTCCCCATTACATATTATGCTTGCTGATGGTTTTAAATAGATGGTATTGATCATTTTAAGGAAAAATTCATTTATTCCTATACTCTTTTTTTTAATAGGAATAGATTTTGGATTTTATCAAATGCTTTTTCTGCATCTATTGAGATAACAAATTTTTTGTTAATTTGATTACTGATATTTTCAATTATGCTAATAGTTTTCCTAATAGTGAACCAACCCTGCATTTCTGGTATAAATCCTACTTTTTCTTTCTTTTTTTTTTATTTGCAAAACGTATGTATGGGTAATTCTTCAACATTAACCCTTACAAAGCTTTCTGTTACAGATTTTTCCTCCCTAGTCCCCCCCGTCCCCTAGATGGCTGGATATCCACTGCATGTTAATTATGTTAATATACTTGACAAATCGAGTATATGTATACATATTTCCACACTTATCATTGTTGTGCAAGAAAAATCACATCTACAAGAAAGAAAAATCAGATAAAGGAAACACATTGCAAGCAAACATCAATCAAGAGCATGAAAATATTATGTTGGGGTCCACATTTCACATCCCTCTCTCTGGGTGTATATTGCTTTCTTCAGTGAACAGTTGGAAGTGGTTTGAAACATTTCATTGTTGAAGAGAGCCATATCCATCAGAATTGATTGTCATATAGTATTGTTGTTGCCCTGTATAATGATCTCCTGGTTCTGCTCATTTCACTCAGCATCAGTTCATGTAAGTCTCTCCAGGCCTCTCTGAAATCACCCTGCTGGTGTTTCTTACAGAACAATAATATTCCATAATATTCATATACCATAATTTATTCAGCCATTCTCCAATTGATGGGCATCCATTCAGTTTCCAGTTTCTAGCCACTACAAAAAGGGCTCCCGCAAACATTCTTGTACATGTGGGGCCCTTTCCTTCCTTTATGTAAATCCTACTTTTTCATGGTGTAGTATCCTGGGGATGATTTTCTGTAATGTCTTTGCTAATATTTCGTTTAAGTTTTTGGCATCAATATTATTTAGAGGAATTGGTCTATAGATTTTTCTTTGTTTTCACCCTATCTGGTTTAGCTATCAGCACCATATCTGTGTCATAAAAGGAATTTGATACAATACCTTCTTTCCCTGTTTTTTTCAAATAGTTTATAAAGTTTTGAAATTAATTATTCTTTGAATGTTTGGTAGAATTCAAATGTAAATCCATCTGGCCCTGAAGATTTTTTTCTAGCGAATTGATTAATAGCTTGTTCTATTTCTTTTTCTAATATGGGGCTATTTAAATATTTTATTTCCTCTTCTGTTAACCTGGGCAATCTATATTTTTGTAGATATTCCTCTATTTCATTTAGATTATCAAATTTATTGGCATAAAGTTGAGCAAAGTAACTCCTAATTATTGCTCTAATTTCCTCTTCATTGGTGGAAAGTTCTTACTTTTCATTTTTGAGACTGAAAATTTGATTTTCCTCTTTCCTTTTTCTAATGAAATTTACTAAATGCTTATCTATTTTGTTGGTTTTTTCATGAAACCAACTCTTAGTTTTATTTGTTAATTCAATAGTTTTCTTATTTTCAGTTTTATTAATCTCCCCTTTTATTTTCAGAATTTCCAATTTGGTATTTAATTGAGGGTTTTTAATTTATTATTTTTCTAGCTCTTTTTAATTGTAAGCCCAATTCATTGATCTTCTCTTTCTCTATTTTATGCAACTAAGCATTTAGAGATATAAAATTACCCCTTATAACTGCTTTGGCCGTATCCCACAAATTTTGATATGTTGTCTCATTATTGTCATTTTCCTGAATGAAATTATTGATTGTGTCTATGATTTACTGTTTCAACCATTCATTCTTTGGGATGAGATTATTTAATTTCCAAATAAATTTTGGCCTATTTTCTCCTGTCCTTATATTGCATTTGATTTTTATTGCATCATGATCTGAAAAAAAAAAAAAACACATGCATTATTTCTGTCTTTCTGCATTTGATTTTGGGGTTTTTATGCCCTAGCACATGGTGAATTTTTATATAAGTTCCATGAACTGCTGAGAAAAAAGTGAAATCTTTTTGGTCTTCATTCAATTTTCTCCAAAGGTCTATCATACCTAACTTTTCTAAAATTTTGTTTATGTCCTTAACTTCTTTCTTATTTATTTTGTGGTTTGATATATCTAGTTTTGAGAAAGCAAGGTTGAGATGCCCCACTAGTATAGTTTTACTGTCTATTTCTCCTTTCATCTCTGTTAGTTTCTCCTCTAGGAATTTGTATGCTATCCTACTTGGTGCATATATGTTTAGTATTGACATTGTTTCATTCTCTATGGTACCCTTTATTAAAATATAGTTTTCTTTCTCATCTCTTTTAATTAGATCTGTCTTTGCTTTTACTTGATCTGAGATAAGGATTGCTACCCCTGCTTTTTTTTGTTCACTCGAAGCCTAATAGATTCTTCTCCAGCCCTTTACCTTCACTCTGTATGTATCTCTATGTTTTAGATGTGTTTCTTGTAAACAACATATTGTGGGATTCTAGCTTTTAATCCAGTCTGCTATCCACTTCCGTTTTATGGGAGAGTTCATCACATTCCCATTCACAGTTTAACTTACTAATTCTGTATTTCCTGCCATCTTATTTACCCAAAGTTATGTTTTTTCTCTTTGATTTCCTTTTCCCTCCTCCTCCCCAATATTTTAATACTGATAACCATCTCCCTTGAACTGTCCTCCCCTTTTAGAGCCCTTCCCCCCTTTTTTATACCTTTCCCCTAATTCTTCTATTTTCCCTTTTATTAGTCTTTCCCTTTCTTTTCCTCCTTTCCCTCCCACTTCCCTGTAAGGTAGGACAAGTTTCTCTGTGAAACAAAATGTGTTTGATATTCTCTTTTAGAGCCCAATATGACAAGATTAATATTAACGCAATGCTCATCCCCTCCCTTCTTTCCCTCAATTATATTTGGCTTTCTTTGCCTTATTTTTACCTCTTTTTTTTACCCTATTTTACCTTCTTTTTCCTCTTTTTCCAGTATGATTCACTTTCTACCTCTAGTTTCTTTTTCATATTATCAAAGTAAAATCAAATTATAGTTCTCAAGAGTTCTTTCCCTTTTATCTTTTTATGCTTCTCTTAAGTTCTGCATTTGGAGGTCAATTTTTTTGTTCAGATCTGGTCTTTTCATAAGAAATAGGTGAAATTCACCTATATCATTAAATATCCATCTTCCTTCCTGAAAGATAATTCCCATTCTAGCTGGATAGTTTATTCTTGACTGTAATCCTAGTTCCTTTGCCTTTAGGAATAGCTTATTTTAGGCCCTTTGATTGTTTAAGGTGGAAGCTGATAGATCCTGAGTGATTCTAATTATGGCTCTTCAGTATTTGAATTGTTTCTTTCTAGCTGCTTACAATATCATTTCCTTGGTGTGACAGTCCTGAAATTTAGCCATGATATTGTTTGGGAATTTCATTTTGCGGTCTCTTTCAGGAGGTGATTGGTGATTTCTTTGGATGGCTATTTTACGTTCTGATTCTAAAACATCAGGGAAGTTTTCTTTTATGATATCCTGTAAGATAGCATCTAGGTTTTTTTTTTTTTAATGTGGTTTTCAGGAAGTCAAATAATCCTTAGATTGTCTCTTCTAGATCAATTTTCCAGGTGAGTTGTTTTTCCTAGGAGATATTTCATATTTTTCTTCTGTTTTTTTTTAATTTTTGTTGTTGTTTGACTGATTTTTGAAGTCTTATTGATTTATTCACTTCCATTTGTTCAGGTCTAATTTTTAGTATATTATTTTCCTCAGTTATTTTTGTAGTTCCTTTTGTAATTAGTCAAATTGTTCATTGCATATATTTTCCATTTCACCCATTTTGTTTTTCAGTGAATTGGTATCTTTTCATATCTCTTTTGTAGGGCATTATATCCTTCTTGAAATGATCTCATTTCATTTCCCTATTTTTCTTCTAATTCTTTTTTAAGATTCTTTATGCAGTCTTCCAGAAAACCCTTATGAAATGGGGACTAGCTCATGTCTCCCTTTGTGGCTTCCTCTGGCGTTGCTTTACCTTTATGAACCTCAGGATCTGAAGTCTGTTCTCTCTCTCCATAAAAGATGTCTATGGTGAGAGTTCTTTTATGTTTTTATTCATTTTTTAAAGCTTGAGGTGTGTTCAAATAAAGTTTTAATTTGCTTTAATTTGCCCTGGAGCAGTTCCACTGATTGACTTCAGGTGCTGGGCAATTGGGTCTAGGTTTGGAGTTCTCAGTGATTTATGATCTATCTTTTATAAAAGGCAAATCTGCCCAAGCATCTGCTTGCAACCAGGGCAGAGTGGCCTAAGAGACTCAGAGAAACTTCCCTCGTGCTTAGAAACTGCCACACTGAGTCCTGGCCTGGCTTCTTGCCCTGGTCTCCCCACACTGAGGTCTGGGCTAGGCAGACTCTCCCCCTGCACAACTGAATGAGATCTGTTCTGAAGTTCTTCCAAGGTAACTTCTTCTGGGAATGTGTTGTATTCCAAATATTTGGGGATGTTTTAACTCCAAAATCAGTTTAGAGACTTAATCTGTTGTTGGTTTGAGAGAAAGGTCAGAGGAGGTCACAAAGAGTCTATCTACACTTCACCATCTTGGCTTTGCCTCACTCTCTAAGATCGTTAATGACAGATAAAATCTTAAACTCCTTTGTGAGATGGATTTTCATCATTGGGATGTCCCAGAAGCAGATGATTTCACAGTCCTGCCTAAAAAAGAGAAGAAAAGATGGCAAAAGCGTTTACATAATGAATATTGCAACTCATTTGGGAAAGTCTTAAAAAGGAAAATCTTTGTTAGACAAGATTTTGTATTAGATATTAGTGATTTTTTGTTGAATCTTTTTTCAGGATTCTATATTCATTCATCTGTTCATTCAACATTTATTGATATTTATTAACCAGCATTTATTATGACTGAAATATTATGTAATACATATTAGTGAGTGAAATAGAAAACATGTAGAACTGACATGGTGGTCAATAGGAGAAATTTATTTATTAAAGTTTACTAAGGCTTAACAGATTACAGAGATGATAATTTTCTTTATAATCATTACACAGTGAAGGAAGGTGAAAGTGAAGGAAAGTTTTCAAAGCTAAAACATTTGCTTTAAATAAAGGGGTAATATCTTGCTATGACCACGAAGGAGAAAATATAAATATTCTACCTACTGATTCTTAATGTCCTCTTAAGGGAATAAAGGATTCATAAGAGAACTGATCATAGCAATCAACACATTCCATGATCACATAACCATTTGAGTTCTATTTGCCACTCTTGCTTCATGATCTTTCTAATTTACAACTCTTCTTGATGTTTATTCTCAGTCTTTTAGTCAGATAACTACTAATTCTCACAAATTGTCCCTCTTACTCAAGAATTTAAGGGAATAGGATCATTAATTGGACTTATCTAAGATAAGACATCATTAAGATCAAGAATCAAGTCTTTTCATACTAGATACCTGACAAAATAAGTGACTTTGGAGAGACATAGGCATCATTTTCTATCCAAAGTATGACTAAAAAGTAGCTGAAACATAACAAAAATACAAGATGGTAAAAAGTACTTCAATCTTCTTGATGAGATCACTTCATTCTGATGAACAGTACTGAAAGCACTGGTAAATGTGATCAGTGAGTCATTGGTAGTGAGAAGCATGACTGGGTTTGTTTTTGCCTTGTTCCAGATTTTCATCAATGACTTGAGTAAAACCAGATATTAAATGGTGTAAGACTTAGAAAAATCATATCATTTTATCTGGCAGAATTAATATTTTACTGATCTAAATCAGTAGATACAGATAATAAAGCTGACATCCTTTATTTAAGCTAAATAGAATACAGAAATAAAACTTGTGCCAGTAGTTTACTTGAAAAAATAAAAATAAAAAACTTGGGCATTTATTTGTCCACAAGTTTAACATATACCGTACGGTATTTCAGAACTTTCTTAAGAAAACTGACATAATATTACAAAGCAATAACAGTACCCAGAAGGTAATCGCACCACATTTTTCTTACCTGGTTAAATAAAGACTTGAATGTTGTGTTCAGTTCTGAGGCTTCATTTTAAAAGGGATGTTGACAAATAGATATGCATCTAGAGTGGAAAAGCCATGTTGAGGAGTGTGCTCACCTGTCAAAGATGTTTCTCAGGGCATTCTTGCATGGTTGGAAGGTTGAAGTAAATAAAATTCTTTCCAACACTATGCCTGAATGATTTTAGAAGCAGAGACATACTCCACAAAAACACACTGTATCAGAAAATCAGAAAAGGAAATGTTAGTACCCTTTTTAAACATTAAATCTAAAGCTGGCCATAAAGATCTCACAATACCTGTTCTTTATTCACTAAAGTTTATAAGCAATAAATTTTGCTACTGACTACTCAGGTATTTTATTTATAATTTTTAAGCAAAGGAATAATATACAATACAGTAGTCATGGTAGAATTGTTATTTAAAACTTCAAAGATTCATGTACACACACAAACACACACACTTGCCTTGGAGGTTTTTTTTTTTTTTCTCAATCATTTTTTTAATAGTCAAGAGTCAGTAACCCAGCAAAACTGAGCATTTTATATCAGGGAGGTGCTGGATCTTCAATGCAGTAATAGACTTTTAATCATGCCTATTGAACAAAACAGAACTAATCAGAAAAGTTAATCTTCAAACACAGCACTCTAAAGAGGCATAGAAAGCTAAATAATGGGACGATATATTATTTAAAGCTTAAGCAATGGGAAAAGGATATCTGTAACACTTGAGAACTATAACACTTACTGAGGCAGAGAGAGGAGGGTATCACATGGATGGAGGAAGTGATTGTGAATGTGCTCTGAGGTGAAAATATCAAAGTAAATAAAAATTAAGGGGTAGAAAAAGGATTGTACTGGAAGAAGTGGAAAGGAGAGAACATGTGAAGAAACACAAAAGAACTGGTACAATCAAGGCAAAGAAAGGAGGAGGATGAGCATCATCTGAAGCTTGATCTCATAAATTTTGGCTCAAAGATGGAATGATATAATTATGCAATTGGGTATAGAAATATATCTAAATCTTAAAGAAGTAGGAGGAAAAAAAGAAAAGAAAAGGGAAGGGCTACATAGAAGGGAGGGCAGAAATACTAGAAAAAAAAGATTAAGGGAAGAGGCAGGGATGATAGAAGACAGGACAGGTAGTGGGTGGGATATATTAAAAACAACATACCTAAGAAGGAAAGAGTGTAAAGAGAGAACAAAAGTATATAATGGGAGGGGAGATAGGATGTAGGAAATTACAGAGGTTGATAATCATAAATATGGATGTGAATGGGATGTACTCTCCCCAAAAAAAGGAAGTGAATAGCAGAGTGAATTAAAAGCATCATCCTACAACATGTTGTTTACAAGAAACACATTAGAAACAGAGAGATACATACAGAATATAGGTTAAAAAACTGGAGCAGGAACAAAAGCAGATCTAGCAATTCTAATCTTACACAGAACAAAAGTAAAAGTAGAATCTAATCAAAAAAGATAAGAAAGAAAAATACATCTTGAAAAAGGGTACCATAAACAATGAAGTAATAATAATAATAAATATATGGACCAAATGGTACAGCAGCCAAATTCCTAGAGATTTTAAGCTAGTTACAGGAAGAAATAGAAAAACTATACTAATAAGGGACCTTAACATTCCCCTCTCAGAATCATAAAAATCTAACCACAAAATAAACAAGAAAGAAACTCGGTAGTTTAATAGAATACTAGAAAACCTATATATCTGAAGAAAAATGGAATAGCAACAAAAAGGAATACACCTTTTCTTGGCAGTACATGGCATCTACACAAAGAATGGCCATGTATTTGGGCATAAAATCATCACAATCAAATGCAGAAAGGCTGAAATTTATAAATGTTTCCTTTTCAGGACATGATACAATAAAAAATTATATATTATATATTATATATATTATATGAGTGGATCAAACAACAAATAACATAAATAATCCCTAATTTCATCCAAGAAAATGACAAAAATGAGACAACAAACCAAAACCTATATATAGGACACAGCCAAAGTAGTTCTCAGGGGAAATTTCCTATCCCTTAATATATACATAAGAATAAAATAGAGAATGAAGAGATCAATGAATTGGGCATATAACTAAAAAAAGTTAGTAAAAGTACAAATTAAAATACCCCAAATAAATACAAATTCCAAATTCCAAAACTCAAAGGAGAGAGTGATAATATTAAAACTAAGAAAAATATTGCACTAATTAATAAAATTGACTTGGTTTCTGAAAAAAAATCAACAAAATACATAAAGCTTTGCTTTAAAAAAGAAAGAGAAAAAAATCACCATAATTAAAAATGAAAAGAGTGAATTTACCACCACTGGAAAAAAAAAGGAATATTTAGGATCATTTTTGCCCAAGTGTAGGGCAACAGATTTGATAATCTAACTGAAGTGGATGGATATTTAGCAAAATATAAATTGCACAGATTTACAGAAGAGGAAATAAATTACATAAATAGTCCCATTTTTTTTTTAAAAAAGGAAACAAACAATTCATTAATGAAGTTCCTGAGAAAAAGTATCCAGGGCCAGCCAGATGGATTTAGAAGTGAATTCTTACAAACATTTAAAGAACAACTCCAATACTACATAAAATATTTTGAAAAAAAAATAGTTTAAGAATAAGTCCTGTGAAATTCCTTCCATGACAAAATATGGTACTGATAACTAAACCAGGAAGAGACAAAACAGAAAAAAGAAAATGACAGACCAATCTTGCTAGTGAATATTGATGAAAAAAATTTAAATAAAATATTATCAAAAAGATTACTGCAACTTATCAGCAAGGATAATACACCATGATTAAGTGGGATTTATGCCAGAAATGCAGGGATAATTCAATATTAGAAATGCTATTATAGTACACAACCATATCAATATCAATCAATCAATCAATAAAACCAACAGAAATGGTATGATAATCTGAATAGACACAGAAAAAGTTTTTTTTTTTAACAAAATGCAGCTTTCATTTCTATTTATAGATATCAAAGAGATAAAGGAATCTGTCTTTAAAATAATAAGCAATATTTTTGTAAAAACCAATAGCACGCATTATTTGTAATAGAGAGAAAATGAATATATTCCCAATAAGATCAGTGGTAAAGCAAGTATGCCTAATATCACCACTATAATTCAGTATTGTACTAGAAATATTGACTTAAGAAATAAGAAAAGAAAAAAGCAATTAAAAGAATTAGAATAGACAATATGGAGATAAAATTATCATTCTTTGCATATGACATGATAATATGCTTAGAGAATCATAGAAAATCATCCAGAAATCTACTGGAAACAATTCACATCTTTAGTAAAGTTGCAGGATGTACAATCATCATCATTTCTATATGTTGGTGACATAAGCAAGAGATAGAAAGAGAATTTCTATTTAAAATAATTATAGATATAATAAAAAAATTGGGTATCTACTTGCCAAGACAAGCCCAGGAACTATATGAGTACAATTACAAAGCACTTCTCATGCAAATAAAGTCATATCTCAATAATTGTAAAAATATCAATTTGTCATGTTTAGGCCAAGCTAATATAATAAAAATGACAATTCTGCTAAAATTGCCATACCAATTTAATTGCCAAAATTATTATAGACCTAAAATATAATTTTAAAAATTCATCTAGAGGAACAAAAGATCAAGAATATCAAGGAAATTAATGAAAAAAAATACAAAAGGGTCACAACAACATCAGATTTAAAACTATATTATAAAGCAGCAGTCAATGCTGAAAGGGCTATCACACTGTGCATACTCTTTGA
>JAJPUD010009640.1:36595-61244 GCA_023553655.1 Myrmecobius fasciatus
GAAAATGGCTGAACAAGTTATGGTATATGAATGTTATGGAATATTATTGTTCTATAAGAAATGATCAGCAGGATGATTTAAGAGAGATATGGAAAAACTTCCATGAACTGATGCTGAGTGATGTGAGTAGATCCTGCAGAACATTTTGTAATACCACAACAAGATTATATGATGATCAATTCTGATGAACGTGGATCTTTTTAACAGCGAAGTGATTCAGGCCAATTCCAGTGGTTTGGGGATGAAGAGAGCCTTCTCAACCCAGAGACAGGACTGTGGGCACTGAGTCTAAATCACAATATTTTATTTTCACTTTTTTGATTGTTTGCTTGCATTTTATTTTTTTCTCATTGTTTTTCCATTTTGATCTGATTTTTCTTGTACCTCATAATAATTGTGGAAATATATATACATATATGAATATATGTATATATATGAATATATGTATATATGAATATATATGAATATATGTATATATATGTGTATATATATATATATACAAGAATTGCATATGATTTACATATATTGGAATCCTTGCCATCTATGGAAGGGGATTGTGGGGAGAAAGGGAGGGAGAAAAAATGTGGAAAACAAGATTTTGCAGTTGTTAATGTTTAAAATTGTCCTTGTCTGTGCTTTGAAAATAAAAATCTTTATTAAAAAAACTTATAGAAACATAGACCTACATCTGTCACCCCATAACAAGATAAGGTCAAAATGGGTATATGATTTGGGAGTAAATGTGATAATGTAAGCAAATTAGGAGAGCAAGGTAAAATTTACCTACCATATATTTGGAGATGGGAGGAATTTATTACCAAAGAAGATCTAGAGAATATCATGAAAGGCAAAGTGGACAAATTTGATTACATTAAATTAAAATATATATATATATATATGTATATATATATATATATATATACAGAGACAAAAAAAAAACAAAAAAAAGAAAAGGGAAGTACAAAACTGAGAAAAAATTTACAGCCAGTGTTTCTGAGAAAGGTCTTATTTCTAAAATATGTAAAGAAAACTGTCAAATTTATGAGTACAAATCATTCCCCAATTGATAAATGGCCAAATGATGTGAATTGGCAATTTTCAGATGAGGCACTTAAAGTCATATAAAAAAATTCTCTAAATCACTATTGATTAGAGAAATGGAAATTAAAATAACCCTAAAGTAGTACTTCACATCTCTCAAATTGGCTCATATGACAGGAAAATATAATGACAAATATTGGAGGGCATGTGGGAAAACTGGTACACTAATGCATTTTAGGTGGAATTGTAAACTGATGCAACCATTCTGGAGAGCAATTTGGAACTGTGCCCAAAGGGCTTTAAAACTGTTCATATCTTTTGATTCAATAGGGCCACTACTAGGTCTCTATCCCAATGGAATCATAAAGGAGGGGAAAGGACTGGTATTTGCAAAATATATTTATAGCCCTTCTTTTTGTGGTAGGAAAGAGTTGGAAAATGAGTAAATGTCTCTCAATTGGGGAAGAGTTTACTAAGTTGTGCTATATTAAGATAATGAAATATTATTGTTCTGTAATAAATGAGGAATACACTGATTTTATAGAGTCATGGAAAGCTTTACATCAACTGATGCTAAGCAAAACAAGCAGAACAAGGAATACACAATAACAGAGAGAATGTGCAATGATTCACTATTAAAGGCTTGGTTCTTCTCAGTGGGTCAGTGATCCAAAGTAATACCAATAGACTTTGGGTAGGAAATTCCAACTGCATCCAGAAAAAAAGAACTAGGTAGATTGAATGTAAATCAACACATAATATGTTCTCTCCTTTTTTCTGTTTTTTTTTTTTTGTCCTCCATGGTTTTTCTCTTTTGTTCTGATTCATAAATCATAATTGATACATAATTCATAAAGGAATGTGTATTAAAATAAATAAATAAAAACAAGACGAAAAACCCAAAACAAAACGTCAGTGTCTGACTTCTCATGACCCAATTTGGGGTTTTCTTGACAAAGATACTAGAATGTTGTGCTATTATTACATTCTCCAACTCATAGTATAGATGAGGAAACTGAGGTAAGAAGCAGAATTAAGCGAGTTACCCAGGATTACAAAGCTAGCAATTGTCTCAGGCCAGATTTGAACTGAGGAAGATGAGTCTTCTTGGCTTTAGACCCTGCAGTTTTTTCACTGTTCCAACTAGCTGCCCAGCTCAAGAAGCAGGAAAATATGATAATGTAAGGGAAAGGGGGACTAAAATGAAAACAAACATGTTCTTCTTGAAATGATCAGTTTTTATCTCAAGAAGAGGGGAGAAAATCCACTCCTTCTTTTCCTTGGTGTTGGGGTAATAAAGGTAAGGAGGACTGTCAATGAATATCATTTGAATATTGTCAGTCATGGTCACTCTGTTGCTTGTTTCCTTGCTTAGTTTTCCTTGTTGTTCTTTGTAACAAAGGTGTGATCTCTCTGTGTGAACATGTGTGGTATATATTTGGAAATGCCTGTAGTGTAAAATCACATGCGATTTATTAAAAGAGCAAACAGACAGCTAGGTTGCATAGTGGATAGAGCACTAGTCCTGAACTCAAAAAGATTTGATTTCAAATCTGGTCTCAGACACTTAACACTTTCCTGGCCAAGTTATTTAACCCCAATTGCCTCAGAAAAAAAGGAAAACAAACAAATATAGCTATTTAAGTGGTAGTCTCTAAGTACCTCAAATATGGTAATAATAATGTATTCTTAATCAGAGTTTTTACTTATTGATTCTTTTATTTCATTTATTTCACTAATAGCAAGGTTATACTCAAACATTGTATATTAAAACATTTACCATTTCAAACATTAACTTGTTTTGCAGTGGATTCCTTAATTATTTAAACAAAAGGTAGAGAATCCTTTGAGGGAAGACAGTATATAATTATGTGGTAAGGAAAATAAAAACATACTAATGAAAAGGATCTATGGTCTATTTTAATAGAGTGGGGTCATATTTTTTTTTCCAATTTAAACCTTATGTTATAACAAATGTATTTTAAAGAAGTTTTCGAATTATTATTTTTTTAATTAAAGCTTTTTATTTGTATAACATATGTATGGGTAGTTCCCAGCATTGATCTTTACAAAGCTCTCCATTACAACTTTTACCTACAGTCCCCTCCCCTCCCCTAGATGGCAGGAAGTCCACTACATGTTAAGAATGTAATAATAGTTGACAAGTTGTGCAAGAAAAATCCTATCTACAAGAAAAAAAAGAAAACCAGAGAAAGGCAACACAATGCAAGGAAACATCAATAGAGATCATGAAAATGTTCCGTTGTGGTCCATATTTCATATCCCTCTCTCTTGGTGTATATGGTTTTCTTCAGTGAACAATTGGAACTGGTTTGAGACATTTCTTTGTTGCAGAGAGCCATGGACCTCAGATTTGATCGTCATAGAGTATTGTTGTTGCCGTGTATAATGATCTCCTGGTTCTGCTCGTTTCACTCAGCATCAGTTCATGCAAGTCTCTCCAGGTCTCTCTGAAATCATCTTGCTGGTTGTTTCTTACAGAGCAATAATATTCCATAACATTCATATACCATAATTTATTCAGCCACTCTCCAATTGATGGGCATCCATTCAGTTTCCAGTTTCTAGCCACTACAAAAAGGGCTGCCACAAACATTCTTGCATATGTGGGTCCCTTTGCCTCCTCTAAGATCTCTTTGGGATATAGGCCCAATAGAAACACTGCTGGGTCAAAGGGTATGCACAGTTTGATAACTTTTTGAGCATAGCTCCAAATTGCTCTCCAGAATGGCTGGATCCATTCACAGTTCCACCAACAATGTATTAGTGTCCCAGTCTTCCCACATCCCCTCCAACATTCATCGTTATCTTTTCCTGTCATTTTAGCCAATCTGACAGGTGTGTAGTGGTACCTCAGAGTGGTCCTAATTTTCATTTCTCTGATCAATAGTGATTTGGAGCAACTTTTCATATGACTAGAAATGGTTTTCATTTCATACTCTGAAAATTGTCTGTTCATATCCCTTGACCACTTACCTATTGAAGAGTGGCTTGAATTCTTATATATATGAGACAATTCTCTATATATTTTAGAAATGAGGCCTTTATCAGAACCATTAAATGTGAAGATGATTTCCCAGTTTGATGCTTCCCTCCTAATCTTGTCTGCATTAGTTTTATTTGTACAGAAACTTTTTAACTTAATATAATCAAAATTATCCATCTGGTGTTCAATTAGGAGTTCCAGATCTTCTTTGGACATAAATTTATTCCATCTCCACAGGTCTGAGAGGTAAAGTATGTTATGTTCCTCTAACTTGCTTACAAAATCACTCTTTATATCTAGATCTTGAACCCATTTAGATCTTATCTTGATATGTCGTGTTAGGTATGGGTCAAGCCCTAATTTCCTCCACACTAGTTTTCAATTTTCCCAGCAGTTTTTGCGAAATAGTGAATACTTATCCCAAAAGCTGTGGTCTTTGGGTTTATCAAACACTAAATTGTTAAGGTTATTGCCTAGTTTGTCCTGATAACCTATCCTGTGCCACTGATCGACTGCTCTATTTCTTAGCCAGTACCAAATGGTTTTGATGACCGCTGCTTCATAATATAGTTTTAGATCTGGTACAGCAAGGCCACCTTCATCTGCCTTTTGTTTCATTAATCCCCTTGAAGTCCTTGAGCTTTTGTTCTTCCAAATGAACTTTGCTACTATTTTTTTTAGATCTGTAAAATAATTTCTTGGGAGTTTGATTGGTATGGCACTAAATAAGTAGATTAGTTTGGGTAGTATTGTCATTTTTATTATGTTAGCTCTGTCTACCCATGAGCACTTAATATTTTTCCAATTGATTAGGTCTGATTTTATTTGTGTGGGAAATGTTTTGCAGTTTAGTTCGTATAGTTTCTGACTTTTCCTTGGCAGATAGATTCCCAAATATTTTATCCTATCATCTGTTATTTGGAATGGAATTTCTTTTTATATCTCTTGTTGCTGAACTTTGTTGGTAATATATAAAAATGTTGATGATTTATATGGATTAATTTTGAATCCTGCAACTTTGCTAAAGTTGTGAATTCTTTCTAGTAGTTTTTTAGTTGAGTCTCTAGGGTTCTCTAAGTACACCATCATGTCATCTGCAAAGAGTGATAATTTGGTTTCTTCATTACCTACTCTAATTCCTTTTATCTCTCTTTCTTCTCTTATTGCCAAAGCTAACATTTCTAATACAATATTAAATAGTAATGGGGACAGTGGGCAGCCTTGTTTCACTCCTGATTTTATGGGGAATGGCTTTAGTTTGTCTCCATTACATATGATGCTTGCTGATGGTTTTAAATAGATGCTACTGATCATTTTAAGGAAAAGCCCATTTATTCCTATACTCTCTAGTGTTTTTAATAGGAAAGGGTGTTGGATTTTGTCAAAGGCTTTTTCTGCATTTATGGAGATAATCATATGTTTTTTGTTAATTTGGTTATTAATATAATTAATTATGCTAATAGTTTTCCTAATACTGAACCAGCCATGCATCCCTGGTATAAATCCTACTTGGTCATAGGGTACTATCCTGGAGATGACTTTCTGTAATCTCATTGCTAATATCTTATTTAAAATTTTTGCATCAATATTCATTAGGGAAATTGATCTATAGTTTTCTTTCTCTTTTCACTCTACCTGGTTTAGCTATCAGGACCATATCAGTCTCATAGAAGAAATTTGGTAGTATACCTTCTGTCCATATTTTCTCAGTTTGTATACTATTGGAATTAATTGTTCTTTGAATGTTTACATTCACATGTAAATCCATCTGGCCCTGGAGATTTTTTCTTAGGAATTTGGTTAATAGCTTGTTTTATTTCTTTTTCTGAGATGGGGCTATTTAAATAATTTATTTCCTCTTCTGTTCACCTGGGCAATCTGTATTTTTGTTGATATTCCTACATTTCATTTAGATTATCAAACTTACTGGCATAAAGTTGGGCAAAGTAACTCCTAATTATTGCTCTAAATTCCTCTTCATTGGAGGAAAGTTCTCCCTTATCATTCTTGAGACTAACAATTTGATTTTCTTCTTTCCTTTTTTTAAATCAAATTAAATAAAGGCTTATCTATTTTGTTTTTTTTTTAATAAAACCAATTCTTGGTTTTATTTATTAATTCAATAGTTTTCCTATTTTCAATTTTATTAATTTCCTCTTTTGTTCTTAGAATTTCCAATTTGGTATTTAATTGAGGGTTTTTAATTTGTTCTTTTTCTAGGTTTTTTTTTATTAATAAGCCCAATTCGTTGAACTTTTCTTTCTCTATTTTATGCATGTAAGCATCTAGAGATATAAAATTGCCCCTTATAACCGCTTTGGCAGTATCCCACAAATTTTGGTATGTTGTCTCATTATTGTCATTCTCCTGGATGAAATTATTGATTGTGTCTACGATTTGCTCTTTCACCCATTCATTCTTTAGGATGAGATTATTATTTTCCAATTAACTTTTGGTCTTTTTTCTCCTGGCCTTATATGGCATGTGATTTTTATTGCATCATGATCTGAAAAAGATGCATTTACTATTTCTGCCTTTCTGCATTTGATTTTCAGGTTTTTATGCCCTAACACATGGTCAATTTTTGTATAGGTTCCATGGACTGCTGAGAAAAAAAGTAAATTCCCTACTGTTTCCATTCAACTTTATCCATAGATCTATCATACCTAACTTTTCTAACAATTGGTTTACCTCCCTAGTTTCTTTCTTATTTATTTTGTGGTTTGATTTATCTAATTCTGAGAGAGCAAGGTTGAGATCCCCCACTAGTATAGTTTGGCTGTCTATTTCTTCTCGCATCTCTTTTAATTTCTCCCCTATGAATTTGGATGCTATTGCACTTGGTGCATATATATTTAGTATTGATATTGCTACATTATCTATGGTACCCTTTAATAAAATATAGTCTTTTTCCTTATCTCTTTTGATTAGATTTATCTTGGCTTTTACTTGATCTGAGATAAGGATTGCTACCCCTGCTTTTTTTTTTTTGTTTACCTGAAGCATAATAAGTTCTGCTCCAGCCTTTTACCTTCATCCTATATGTGTCACTATGTTTTAGATGTGTTTCTTGTAGACAACATATTGTGGGATTTTGGTTTTTATCCAGTCCGAAATCTGCTTTCGCTTTAGTGGAGAGTTTATCCCATTCACATTCACAGTTAGAATAACTAATTCTTCATTTCCTGCCTTCTTAATTACCCAAGATATGTTTTTCCTTTCCTTTCCCCTTTCTCCCTTCCCCCTTTTCAGTATTTTGCTTTTGATGACCCCCCTCCCTCAAACAATCCTCCCCACTTTAGAGCCCCTCCCCCATTTTTACTCCTTTCCCCTGATTCTTCTATTTTCCCTATATTATGTTATCACTTTCTTTTCCTCCTTTCACTCCCACTTCCCTCTAACAACGGACTAGTTTCTCTGTGAAATCAAAAGTGTCTGATATTCACTTTTAGAGCCCAAACTGATGAGAGTAAGATTTACACAATGGTCATCTCCCTCCCCTCTTTCTCTCAATGATATTAGGTTTTCTTTGCCTCTTCATGAGATTTTGCCTTGTTTTTAACCACCTTTTTTTTAAAAAAATCTTATTTTACCACCTTTTCCCTCTTTTCCCCAGTATGATAACCTTTTCCCCTGTAGTTTTCTTTTTCATATTATCAAAATAATATCTAGTTAATTATACCCCCAAACATTAAGTATCCCCATAGTAGAGATATAGTTCTCTAGAGTCGTTTCCTTTTTACCTTTTTATGCTTCTCTTGAGTTCTGTGTTTGGAGGTCAAATTTTTTGTTCAGATCTGGTCTTTTCATTAGAATAGGTGAAATTCATCTGTATCATTAAATGACCATCTTCTTCCCTGGAGGATAATGCTCATTCTAGCTGGATAGGTTATTCTTGGGTGTAATCCAAGTTCCTTTGCTCTTCGGAATATCTGGTTCCAGGCCCTTTGATCCTTCAATGTGGAGGCTGACAAATCATATGTGATTCTAATTATTGATCTTTGGTATTTGAATTGTTTCTTTCTAGCTACTAGCAAAATGTTTTCCTTGGTGTGATTGTCCTGACATTTAGCCACAATATTCCTTGGAGTTTTAATTTTGAGGTCTCTTTCAAGTGGTGATCGGTGAATTCTTTCAATGGTGATTTTGCCTTCTGATTCTACAACCTCAGTGCAGTTTTCTTTCAGGATTTCCTGGAACATAGTGTTTAGATTCTTTTTTTCATTATGGCTTTCAGGGAGTCCAATAATCCTTAGATTGTCTTTCCTAGATCTATTTTCCAAATCATTTGTTTTTCCTAGTAGATATTTCATATTTTCTTCTAATTTTTCATTTTTTTTGTTTTTGTTTGACTGTTTCCTGAAGTCTTATTGAGTCATTCACTTGCATTTGTTCAATTCTTGTTTTTAAAGTGTTGTTTTCTTCAGTTACCTTTCCAGCTCATTTTGTAACTGGCCAATTGAATTTTTTTGTTCATTGCACACTTTTTCCACTTCACTAATTTTGTTTTCCAATAAATTTGTGTCTTTTTCATATCTCTTTTGCTGGGCAATATATCCTTTTTGCAAGATATTGTATCCTTCTTGCACTGATTTCAGTTTATTTTCCCATTTATTCTCCAGCTCTATTTTGAGATTCTTTATGCAATCTTCCAGAAAGGCCTTTTGCAAAGGGGACTAGTGATGGTCCCTGATGACTAACTCTGGAGTTGTTTTGTATAAAGAAACCTTAGGATCTGGGGTCTGCCCTTCTTTGTCTCGATAGGAGCTGTCTATGGTGAGAGCTCTCTTTTGCTTCTTCATTTTTTTAGACAGTGTGGGGGTCTGTTTAAAGCTAGAGAAACACAGCTGCAGTAGTTTGCCCTGGGGCAATTCCGCTAATTAACTTAAGGTGCTGGGCTGGTGGGGGCTAGGACTTTGCCAAAGTACTCCTTAAAAAGACAAATCTGCCAGAACACTTTCCCGGAACCAGGGCAGAGTATCCTGAGTGCCTCAGATATACTACAGGTGTTTTGAGTTTTGAGTTAGAAGTTTCTGCCACACTGAGCTGAGTCCCACCCTCACTCCCAGGTTCCACCAAGTAAACTGTTTACCCCTCTGCCTAAGTTATACAGACCTGATATGAAGTTCTTCAGAGATATCTGCAAGCAGTGTTCAAATATTTCTGGAGTCGTTAACTTGAAGATCAGTTCAGAGGGTTATTTTATTGTTGATTTGAGAGAAGGTCAGAGGAGGACACAGAGAGTCAGGTTTTCACTCCGCCATCTTGGCTCCACCACTTTCTTCCCTTTATTTTCATAATTGTTTTAATTACAGTGACATTCTGTCTCTGTCATCTATACTCATAGCCTCAGACTTTTCTTCAATTTCTGTCTCATCCCCGACATTTGTCTGAAAATCATATCACTCTACTTTCTACATCTTCTTATCTGTCCTTTCTTTTCCACTGTTACCATTCAGAACATTCAAAATGTTATCTTACACTTTGACTTGAATACAAATTACTTAACTCATTTAGCTGATCTCCCCACTGTTAGCCTTTCTATTTCTACATGTGTGCAAACACACACACATGAAAATATGAGAATATACACACAAATGCTTTGGCACATATAATGTATATTATATATATATATATATATACATATATATATACATACATATGTACACATATATTTTCCTCTGGTATAGATATATACAAAATATGTCAAATAAGTGTTTTAATACATATATCCAACATATTATTGTTATAATAATTTTCTAATAATTTTTAAAACCCCAATGCTTACATTTCTAAAACTTATTTATTTATATTCAAATGATCTACAAATTCTTCTGATTTTCCATGAAAGGACTTCAAAATTCCTCTTAAATTTAATTTCTTTATACTTCTCTAATATTTTCTTTTACAGTCCAAATAAATTGACCTCTCATCATAGGCAAATACTTCACTTAAACTAAAGTAAAGTCACTCATGCAGTTCCTTCTACTTGAAATTCACACTCACTTTTGTGCTTTAAGAAAATCTCAATGATTGATTACTCAAGAACCAATTCAAATGTCCTATCTTCCATATATCCTTCCTTTTTACCCTAAGAAGAAAATTTTCCCTCCTCTGAACTCTTATGGCATTAAATGCCACACATGTATTTATGGAGTGTATTGCTTTGTACTTTTTCATGAATAAGTGTTATTTCAGAAAACTTCAGAGCAGCAACTGTGTCTTATATGTCTTTTTCTCCATTTGCAAATGTTAATTGCTTCATAAAGGATTGAAAACAACAGCAAAACAAAGTCAATAAATTGGAACAATATTAAGCCATAAAAGATGGAGTTCATTTTCTTGAATTCAACCTGTTTTCATTTGGCAGCTACCATGTGCCAGATATTATGCTAAGATTCATAGAGAGCACAAAAGACATTAACTAAAATGTCTGTAATGAAAGAGTACAGCATTTTACCATGAGGCAAAAATCATAGAATATGATTTGGATGGGTAATTTTGTTATTTTTTAGACTAATTCAAAGCAGATAAAACATTAGCTCTACCACAAAGCTGACAGATTTGGTTTTAGACTTTGTCCAAAACCCCCAGAAAGGAGAAAATTAATACCTCCTAAGAAAGTCACTTCTACCACTATGGCATAGCAGTGTATTATGGTTTTTAGTACCTCTCATAATGGCAGTTTTGTATATGGGCTTTTTTTCCCCAAAATATTTAACGTACATTATCTCATTTGATGTTTATAAGTCAATTTTACAAAGGAGAAAATTGACTCAAAGAATTTAGATGACACATTCATATTCATGTAACTAGTTTGTAAGATGGAATTTGAGTTAACCTGACTTCAATATGAGCATAAAGAAAGCCTAGGTTTGCTCCATTGTAACACTTACACAATGTTTCTTGCTTTTCCTATGGGGACTAAGAAGGAAAAAAATATTTCTAATTCCCTTTCTAGGTGAGATGCCTTTATATCTTTGAATGCAGATATAATATCATCTTCAAGTTTTGTCTTATTTTTATTTTGCTTTTAAGACTGTTACATGCAAAACAATTAGAGAAAAATTTCAGTTTGTGGTAAAGTTCCAAAATGTGTGATAGATAATATATGTTACCAATCCCTTTTATCATTGTCCTTACTAATGTACTTTTAGAACAAAAAAATCTACAATGTAGAGTTCATATTGAGGTACTTGGTAATTGTCAACAGGTCAAAGATTTTTTGTTATTTCACTGCTGTAAAAAATTGCTTTCATCACCTCAGAGCTCAAGGGTATATAATTTATAGAAAGAGAATCACAACATATTTGTCAATGTTTATTCAGTTAAAAGTAATAAAACTGGGATTTTAATCCAGGTCTTCCTGACTCCAAGTTTAGTACTCTACTCACTACACAAGCCCAAGAGCATGTTCATCAGGCATAATAGATTGGTTGAAATAGAAACTAAAGAAGATTGTCGCATGGACTCTGATTGGCTTCCTAACAGAAAAAATCCACTTATTTTTTCAAACTAAGCATTTTTCCCTGAAGAATCTGACCCCATCATTCAACTGCTGCATGCAGTTAACAGCCATCTGCTTAGGCTGTGACCTGTTTTCTTTCTCAAGTTCTCAGTTGAAATGAAAATCAACTTAAATTTTTATTTAAAGGGATATGAAAAAGCTAAATATGGGGTTGCAGCTGGTTTGGGCTTTCCAATGGAGTTTTGTGGCCTCGGATGATTTGCATTCTCTTTGTGTAATATTTATAAAGTGGGAGAAACAATTAACTCACATTCTTGGACCCAACAAAGAAAGCTGTGTAATGCATCATTTTAATGAATCAAAGCTTAGATGTGGAAAAGAAGTTAAAAGTCATCTATTTCAATCTGTTCCTAAAACAAGACTCTCTTCAATAGCTGTCTTTCCAATATTTAAATTTCTTACAAAGCAATAGTTAAATAAACTTTGTTATTAGAGCCATATAGGCACATTTAGTTATTAAAGAATAGATGGATGAATGGATGGATGGATGGATGGATAGATAGATATAAATAGACTAAGACAGCGAACCTAGTAATTTCAAATATATATATATATATGTATATATATATATATAAAGTAATACATGATGAAATGCATAATTAACTTTATTAGGTTAAAGAAAATGGACTAATAAACACCTAAGAAAAAATGATTTATTGACCCACTGGGGTCAAAGTGAGCAAGATGGGGATCTACTCCACTTCTGATGTTACTTGGTGTATGAGCTCTGACCACTGAAACTGGTACTTTCTTTGCTTGAAAAGTGATACTTCTATTAAGGCATATAAAAATTGATTTAGTTGCATCATAATATTCATTACAATTATTATATCCATTTAAATTTGTTCTAAATCTGTCACCTTGTTTTGCATGAGTCAATCATTGTACTGCCACTTTCCTTTTTTAGCAACTCATGTTTCTGCTTATTTTAAATTTAAAATTTATTATAATCAATATAGATATACATATGTGTATATGCATACCTATATACTTACAGTTACATGTGTGTGCCCACATATATGTTTTTACTTTTTTTTGCAAATTATTCTAATGTTATATTAAAGAATGCTTTGAACTGAGGGATAGAAGTTCTTCACTGGGAGAAAAGGATAAGGAGAAACACAATTTCTATAGTAGGCTGAAACAGAAAATGAAGAGAAATTATATTGGATGAATACATCTTGAAGGAAACTTATATAATCAAAAAAAATCCACAGTTTAAAATCATTGCTGATGTATGAAAATAAGGTAAAGCAAATGATTTATCCAGAATAAGGATATAAGCAATACAAATTGAGTTAAATTAAACAAATAATTATTAAATAGGTACTCTGCACAAAATGTTGGACTTGTTATTGAGAGAAATTTGAAAATTTTACAATTCATAGACCTTTGTTTCATGGAAATTTTAGCACAGTCAAAAGTACTACAACTCTAATGAATGCCTAAGATACAAACTATGGCATGTTAAATAGCAGTGTAGCAGAGTGGAACAAACGTTCAGGGTATAATTGGAAATTTTGGATTATCTTCCCATTTTTATCAATTAATATGTGGATCTCAATAACTCAACTCACTTTTTGTGCATCATTTTCTTGATATATGAAAAGTAGTGTTTGAATTAGTTAATTTGATTTCATGATAGATAAATGCATCAAAAGTACAGATAAAAGCAAAAAAATAAATTGCCCCCAAATAATGAATATAAAATGGAGTGATGACATATGTAGGAGAATAATGACTGTGCTCACTCATGTCCTAGGACAGCTTCATGGTATCTTGTTTAAAGAACTTATTCACCTTAAGTTTGTACTGTATTATTTATCAGTAGGTAGGAGATGAATAATGATCCTACAAAGGAAGATAAGTATAAAATACAAGTTTCATCCTTTTTAATTCCCATAAAGACCAAGAAAACATAATTAGAATTAGCAGTTACTAATTGATGACAATTCAATTTTCAAATAATGAATTAATAGAAAAAAGATTTCAAAAGTTTGAGGAGTGAAAAATTATATATATATATATATGTACATATATATGTATGCATATATGTAAACATATGTAATAAGTAACACACATATATATGTATATATATGTATTTTTTTTCACATGAATTTCTGTGTAACCAGCATTTTCTCAGTAATTGGGGACTCATTGTTCCATTTTTTGAAATGAGAGGGTTGGACTATTTTATTTATGAATGTCCTTCTAGATGATAATTGGGTGAAACTATGAGCAAATCAGAAGTTTTTATTTCATCTAGTCCTTTTCCCATTATATCAAGATGCTTCACAATAACTTTCTTATAGAATAGGGTATGATAAGTGATTAGAGAACTACAAGGTACTTGAGTATCTAAATGAGTAAAAAATTATGCTTTCTCACAGTGAGCATATAAAAAAAAAGAAATGACCTTGAAAGACAATTATGTTTAAACAGAAAATATGATGGGATCATATTCTAGGAAGAAGTTAATAGTCTAGTCTGATAGAAGGTTGAATAGGTGTAGAAGATTAAAATAAACAAAATAAAGGTAAAGATGAACTATCATTTTTGGTACAAAGAACTTCTAGATGAGATATCTCCCATAACCACTGCAAATCCCTATCTTTTCTGCAACCAATATCCTTAGAAAACCATGCCAAAAAATTGTAAGGTTATGTGACCTGCTCAGTTTTGCACACAGTATGTATCAGATTTAGAACTTCAACAGGTATTCCCCAGTTTTTAAGCTATTTATTAACTATGCTTTTCAGATAGTGATTGAAGATAAGAAAAAAGAAGGTAACAGCCAAATTGTTGTGTTCCTTAATGAATGCTAGAGTTAGAAGTTGATATCTTATTGGGTAAGTAATGAGGAACACTAAAAGTTTTTGATTAGAGAAATAATATATTACAGCTGTATTTTAGAAATATTAATCTGGTGATGACAATTTTTTATGGTAACGGGACCTTTTTAGTGATAAGTGATTTCCTATCTTGGGTCTACTTACTCCCTAAACTTTACCATCATACTTCATTTACTTTCCTACTGTGAGATTTTCTCCCATTACATATAGCCTTTTTGTTCTGAATTCTCTCCCTGCCACTGGAACTCCTTTTTTCCAAATCATTGAGTTCTTCCTCAAACCTCAATTTTGAGAAAGAATCTAGGCAAGTTATCTGTATTTTTCCTGATTATATTTCTGACCTTCCAGAACTCACCTCTTTGTTTTACCTGCTTCATGACCATGAAACTTCTATCAGTATTCTCACTCTGAAATACCCCCCTTCTCCTATGAATCCCTTCTTGTCATTGATAAATTACTCCTGAAACATTTATGTTCAAGAATGTCCCAGGTCAATAATCCTCCATTTTTCTTTTGGCTCTTCTTTTGACTCTCTGGACTTTGTCTCAATCCCCCTCCCCATCACTTTTTCAGTTACTTTTAATGTTTTAACTTCCCTCATTAGAATGTAGCTTCATTAAGAGAAAAGCAAGGAAATGGCTTTTTCCCCTTATATTTTTGTTCTGAGCCATTACTACAGTTTCAAGGATATAGTAAGTGTTTAATAAATATATAGTACATGCCTGATTGTTGTGCTGCAGTGGGAAGAGTATTGTCTCTGACATCAGAAGATCTGACTATGTTGAAATTTATCAGCTGTATGACCTTGGATAAGTGATTTAAATTCCTCCAGATCTCAATTTTCTTATCTATAAAATTGTGTACTTAGAACACACAGCTTCTAAGGAACCTTCTAGTCCTAGATCTATGAGAGTAATAATAACAGTTGTATATGTTTAGGGGATTGTCGAGTTAGATGATAAAATAATATAAATGAACATGATAAATATAAAATTTAAGAGCTTCAATGAAAAGAAATACTAATACTTGCCCATACACTCACTCTCCTTAACAGGTTATGATTTTTAATGCTATCAATATATGTTCTCTCTAGAGATAAAATACTTTGTGAATTTCATCTTAACCACAATAGCAGAATTCTTTTGATGGAAAGATTACAAAGTAAAACTGTCTTTCCTATTTAATAACCTGGTTAGAAAAAGCTCCTCTTAACCCAGCATAAAAAGATCATTATCTGTAAAATATGGATAATAATAGCTTCTAACTTCTAGAGTTGTTGTGAGAAAGAAATAATATCCATAAATTCTTTGTAAACTTTAAATTGCTGTATAAATTCTAGCTATTATTTTTATTATTGACTCACTTTCTCCATCAACACAATAGATATCATAATAGTGGTGTTCCCTACTTTATAACATTGTTGTGATGACTAAAGGACATATTACAAATAATGTTCTCTATAAGTTGGTTAATTCTACAGATGCAAGCTATAATCATAATATATATATACATAAACACAAACACACACACACACACACACACACACACACACACACACACACACACATATATATATATATGACTTAATGGTTCTTAGGTGATAAAGTCTGTCCCTCATTATGCTTACATGCCTCTTAGCTCCTGGGACAATACTTATCAGTAATATATACTCATAATATGTTGGTGAATTTGAAACTTTAGTTTTGAGGATTTTATTCTTGAGGCCTTATGAGACTTACAGTGGATTAGGTAATGTAAACAATTTGGTTGTTGTGAGGAAAATGAAAACCAAAAAACCCTCTTCAACTCTGTTTAGTGTTTTAGCTAAAATGTGCCTCACAATCATTATTTTATTTAATTCTTATAAACTTTATCCTTCCCAGCACATTTATGATAGTATAACCTATTGTGATTTTTTTTGTACTTTTTTGTTGCTGTTTATTTTGCAAGGCAATTGGGGTTAAATGACTTGCCTAGGGTTACACAGCTAGTAAGTGTTAAGTGTCTGAGACTGAATTTAAAGTGAGGTCCTCTTGACTCCAGGGCTGGTACTCTATCCTTTGTACCATCTAGCTGCCCCCATTGTGATTTTTTAATGTAAAATTTCAGTTGGTATGTTTTCTTAATTTCTCTCAATGGTGTTACATTGTTGTGATAAATGATATGAAGTTTTGGAACCCAAAATTATATTTGGGTATATTTTGCTTTATTTAATATTTAGGTCATTAATGTATATATTTTCTAAAGATATATTGCAAAGAAATTTGATAGGTAAATGCTTGATTTAATGTCAGGAAGATCAGTGCTCAAATTCTTTCTCTTATGTCCAAGTCATGTAATATCACTAAGCCCCATTTTACTTTCTAAGACAGATTACAATATGCATGAAAGAAAGAAATTTCCATTCCTAAGAAAGCACAGGTCGTTGATATATTGATGTATGTACCTCTCTAATTTGTTTGAATTTTAATGCCAGGGAGGTGGGTGAGGGAAGAAGGAAAAATCAAAATAATTTCTGCCTCATGTTATTCCTTAACTGCACATTTATACATACAAATACACACATGTACAAAAATCATGCCATAAAATAAACTACAGTCTCTAGTGTATAGTAAATAGCTGCTCTAAAACCATATGTTGATTTAAGATGTCTTATCTTTTCCTTGCAGCTTTTATTCTGGATAGCCAATGATATTGCTATTACACTTGATAACATTTGGGGTAGGAAAATAGGTCAAAACTGCTAAAAATCTGTCATATGAAAAAACTGAATGAAAATCACAGGGGTAACCAGAACAAACATATACTATTTGGGAAGCAAATGGTGAAAGGAGAAACAAATTTCTTGTTCTTAATTGTCATTATTTGTGTCCCATTTATGCTGCCATCATCTATTGTGTCAGATGCTACCACTAGTAAAATTAGTACCTGAGAGTATAAGGTTGCCTGAAATGTGCAGTGAGGATTCCTGCTTAACAAATATTGGATTATCAAGTATGTATAGAGTTCTGCACTAGGTATTCTAGAGGAAAATAAAGATATAGAAAATATGTCTCCTTTTCTGTCAGTCAATCTTCAACTATGATTTAATGATTTCTATGTTCAATCCACTATACTAGACATTTTGGGGGTTGAGATATGAGACAATCTCTTTTATTGTCAGGGAAACAACACATAAATGTATGAGAAGTTAAGTGAGATTTCAGTTCAACAATGCCAGAAATATAAGTTTATACCTGACAGAATCTCTCACATGGGCCTCTTTTAAACCCTTCACTTGACTAGTATAACAATTAAAAATATTCATCACCTCTTGATTACATGATTTTAGTGATCTGACACTTTGTCTGTGGGCCATAAGTGTCTTCACCATTGTAATCTTCTACTATCCTGCCAACATAAGAACTTAATTCTGACCACCTCACTTCTTTTGTTAATTCAGAGTGGTTGTATCAGTAGAGCTAGTATAATGTTTTTATACAAGGCCCCTTATATCCTCCATCCCATGTTTTTCAATTGATTATCTCCAATGTACACTAATATAATATCTCCATTTCCTACATCCAAAGTTTCCAAGAAAAAAATGGGTTCAGGCCATAAAAGAGCCCAAAAAGGATTTTGAAAATAAAGTAAGCAAGACAGAAGAAAAATTGGAAGAGAATTGAGAGAGGTACAAAAGCAAAAACAAAAAGCTAATGAGAAGAATGCCTTAAAAAGCGAAATTGACCAATTAGAAAAGGAGGTATAAAAGTTCATTGAGGAAAATAATTCCTTAAAAATTAGAATTGAGCAAATAGTAGCAAATGACTTCATGAGAAATCAAGATACGATGAAACAAAATTTTACAATGAAAAATTAGAAAAAATGGGAAATATCTTGTTGGAAAAACAACTGATAAGAAAAATAGAAACAAAAGAGCTAATTTTAAAATAATTGGTCTATCTGAAAGTGATTATCAAAAGAAGAGCTTTATTATCAAAGAAAACTGTCCTGATTTTCTAGATCCAGGGCCGAATAAAAATTGAACCCACAGATCACCTCCTGAAAGTGATACCAAAATGAGAGCACCCAAGAATGTTGTAACCTAATTCCAGAACTCCCAGATCAAGGAGAAAATGTTGCAAACATCCAGAAAGAAGCAATTCAAGTATAGTGGAGCCGCAGACAGGAAAACACAAGATTTAGTAGCTTCTACTTTAAAGTACTGGAAGACTTGGAATATGATATTCCAAAGAATGATGGAGCTAGGATTACAACCAAAAACCATTAACCCAGCAAAACTGAATATAATCCTTCAGAAGAAAATGTGGTCATTCAACAAACAGATGATTTTCTAGCAATCATAATGAAAATACCAGAGCTTTATGGAAAATTTATTTTTATACAAGACTCATAAAAAGGATAAGGGGGTAATCAGAATTTGATATCACAAGGGACTTAATAAGTTTTATTTGCTTACATATCTACATGGGAGGGAATTACTTGTAACTCATTAGAACTTTCTCATTAATATGGTAGTTAAAAGGAATATATATATATATATACACATAGATATAGATATATGCATATGTGTGTCTATGTGTATATATATATATATATATGTGTGTGTATGCGTGTATGTATGTGTGTGTGTACTTATATATAAACAGAGGGCACAGGTATGAGTAGAATATGAAGGTATGATACCTTTTTGTTAAAAAATGATGAAACTAATGTGTAAGAGAGGAAAGTACTGAGAGAAAAGGAAAGGGAAAAGTGGAATGGTACAAATTATCTTCCATAAAAAAAGAGTCAAGAAAAGCTTTTATAGCAGAGGGGAAGAAGAGGAGAGGGCAGTGAGGGAATCGTATTCTTATCAAAATTAAAGATGTAAGAGATCAACAAAAAATAAAATAAAATATTTTAAATGGCAAAATAGAAAAGAATATAAAACATCTTATAAAAAAAGCAACTAAGTTAAGAAACAAAAACAGATGCAAGAAAATGAAAAACAAATCAACACCTTGGTAAAGGATACTTAAAGAAAATACTGAGGAAAATAACACTTAAACAGAATTGGCCAAACAGTAAAGAAAGTGAAAAGCAAAACAAAACAAATAGAAAAACAAAATGAGGAGAAGAATGCCTTATAAAGAATAACTGGCCAAATTGGGGGGGGGGAAGAAGCAAAAAAAATCACTAAAGAAAAAACAAACTCCTTTAAAAATAGAGTTGGACCAAGAAATTATATATGTATGTGTCACACACTCTGCACGTGCAAGTGCACACATGGAATGAAATAAGTAAGAGAGAATGTGAAACAAAAAAAAATTTAAAAAAATAAAAAAACCATCAAATATGGAGAACAGATAAAGTAGAGAAAACTTAAGAATAATTGAACTACCTAAAAGTTGTGACCAAAAAAAGAACCTTGATAAAATAATGCAAAAAATAATAAAAGAAAATTATTCTGAAATGATAGAACATGAGGGGAGAATAGAAATAGAGAAAAAATTATTGATCATAATATATATGCAGGTTCTATATGCAAAACATATTGTAATGTCATTGCCAAATTAAAAAAAACTATCAAAGAGAAAGTTTTACAAGAATCAATCAAACATAAACAATTCTGATATATGGGAGCTACAATTAGAATTATACAGGATTCAACAGCATCTAAATAAAAGACTGCAGCTTCTGTAATGATATATATTGAAAATAAAGAGAAACAGATCTGTAATCAAAATATCACATCCAGCAAATTGAAGCATAATATTGATTTTAAAAAATTGAAATTCAATGAATTTGCAGATTTCAGGACTTTGTCTCAACCAAACACAAACTAAATAGAAAAATGAATATGTGTCAGTAGCAAAGATTAATTTAAAAGTATTCAACATGGAAAAATATTTATTTTTAAAGTGAAAATGTATACCATACATTTAGGATTGACATCAGTAAATGGGTTGCTCAAAAGAAAAATGTCTCTAAAAAGAAATATTGTTTAGGACAAGGTAGAAATAGCAATTATATTATAGGAATGAGATGCAGAGGGAAAATCACCATAGGGACATTAGAGGGAAGGGGAGGGATGGTAGTTCTAAAAATTTACTCACCTTGGGAATTGGTTAAATAATGAATTACACACACATACACCCACACCCCCACATACATATTATTCCCTATTTAACCCATTTACACTGTGAGCAAGCACACATACACACACACCTCTCTCTCTCTCTCATATACACACACACACACTCACACACATATGTGTGTGTATATATATGTGTGTGTGTATATATATGTATACATATATACATATGTAATATACATATACATATAGCAACTTTCAAGATCTACAAAGAAATGGGGGGGATAGGATAAGGTTGGAGTATAGAAGGATTTGTAGATTTATGGCAGTGGGACAAGATGTGAGACTTAATGGGAAAAAGATAAAAGATAAGGCAGGGAATTTAGATTAAGTGAAGTGAGATAAAGTATATAGAACAATGGGAATGGTATAAAGAGGTAAGCAAAGGGTAAGGGAGAAGATGAAGGATGGAAACTGAGTAAGGGGAGGTTAAAAGATAGCAAGTCAAGTCAAGGAGTAGAATTAAAGTAGAAGAGTTGGCTGGGATAGGAAATGAGATACACACAAAGACTACAAAAAGGATCAGGTATAGAATATATTAGGGAAAAAATAGGAAAAGTAATCATTCAGAATAAGTCAAACTTAAAGATTCAATCAAGAAATCTACATTATATTATAGCCATATTAATGTTGTGTTAAATGCATATTTACATGGGAATAAATGTACATGCATGTAAATGTGTCTGAGAATATGTGGGTAGTAAGCATGCAGGTCTATGTATGTATGCGTGAATGTGTGTATACATATATGTGTATTTAGTTAAATACAAAAGAGAAAAAAAATCTTTACAAATGATTGTATGACAAGGAAGATTCTGGCAGAGGACTTTGTAGAAGGCCATGCCCTTGTAAGAGAAGGTGCTATGCTATATGAGCAAAGTAGAATTTACCAAATATTAAAAGAAGCTTACTGAAGAAAATAACTTCTAAAAAGTTATAACTGGGCAAGTGGATGCTAAAGAATCTAATGAACTTCCAGGGGTGGAGCCAAGATGATGGAGATCAGACATGAGTGTCTGTAACCTCCTCTAACCTTCCCTCAAACTAATAGCAGATGAAGCCTCTAGATTTGTTTTGAAGTCAAAGAATCCACACATATTTGGAGTACAACACATTTCTAGAAGAAGATACCCTGGGAGAACTTCAAAACAGGACTGTTTTAATCAGGCAGGGGGGTGGCCTGCCAAATGCAGAGTGCAGCACAGGAAAACCAGGACAGGGAGCTGGAGTGGAAGCTGCAACATTTTGGCTTCTATGAACCTGGCAATCTTCTGTGGGCCTTTTGGGCTGATCTGTCCTGATTGTAAGCAGGTGGTTTGGCAGATCTGCCTTTTCTGTGGGGTAAATTGCGAACCACTGAGTCCCAGAGAGCATGGGATCTAGCTGCCACTACACAGCACCCTAAAGCAATCAGTCAATCAGGAGAACTGCCTAGCACCTGAAATAACTCAATCAGCAGAATTGCTTTAGGGCAAATTGAAGCAGCTGTCTCTCCTTTGCTTTGAACAGACCTCAAACCTTAAAAAATGAATAAAAAGAATTCTCACCATAGACAGCTTTTATGGAGAGAAAGAGCAGACCTAAAATCCTGAGATCCCTAAAGGTAAAGCAACTCAGAAAAAGCCCCAAAGAGAGATATAAACTGGATCCCATGTCACAAGGCTTTCTTTGAAGATTGCATAAAGGATGTTAAAAGAGAGTTAGAAATATGGGGAAATGAAATGAGATCTTTGCAAAAAAAAATGGAAAAAGAATGCAATGAACAAAAATATTTAATGTTATCGAATATTATTGCTCTGTAAGAAACGACCATCAGGACAATTTCAGAGAGGCCTGGAGAAACTTGCATGAATTTGCATGCTGAGTGAAACGAGCAGAACCAGGAGATCATTATACACAGCAGCAACAATATTACATGATGATCAACTCTGATGGACATATGGCTCTCTGCAACAAAGAATTGTCTCAAACCAGTTCCAATTGTTCAGTGAAGAAAACCATATGCACCCAGAGAGAGGGATATGAAATATGGACCACAACAAAACATTTTCATGCTCTCTATTAATGTTTGCTTGCATTGTGTTTCCTTTCTCTGATTTTCTTTTTTTCTTGTAGATAGGATTTTTCTTGTACAGTTTGTCAAGTATTTCAACATAATTAACATGTAGTGGACTTCCTGCCATCTAGGGGAGGGGAGGGGACTGGGGATAAAATTTGTAACGGAAAGCTTTGTAAAGATTGATGCTGAGGAACTACCCAAACATATGTTATACAAATAAAAAGCTTTAATATATATATATATATATATATATATATATATATATATATATATATATGTGTGTGTGTGTGTGTGTGTGTGTGTATGTATATATATACACATATATATATTTAATTGGCCAATTGCACATAGTATTAAAAGCAGTAACTGAAGAAAATAAGACACTAACAATTACAGTGGAACAAATAGAAGTGAATGAATCAATAGGACTTCAAAAATTAAACAAAAGAAAATCAAAAAATGGAAGAAAATATGAAATATCTCCTAGGAAAAACAACTGACCTGAAAAATCAATCTAGGAGAGATAATCTAAGGATTATAGGGCTTCCTGAAAGCCATGATGAAAAAAGAACCTAAACATCATCTTACAGGAAATCATAAAAGAAAACTGCCCTGATATTTTAGAATCAGAAGGTAAAATAGCCATTGAAAGAATCCACCAATCACCTCCTGAAAGAAACTCCAAAATTAAATCCCCAAGGAATGTTGTGGCTAAATTTCATAACTATCATACTAAGGAAAAGATATTGCAAACAGCCAGAAAGAGAAAATTTAAATACTGGGGAGCCACAATTAGGATCACCCAGGCCCTAGCGGGCTTCCACCTTGACGGATTGAAGATCCTGGAATCTGATATTATATAAAAAGCAAAGGAACTGGAATTACAGTCAAGAATAAACTATCCAGCTAAAATGAGCATTATCTTTCAGGAAAGTAGATGGACATTTAATGATATAGGTGAATTTCACCTATTTCTAATGAAAAGACCAGAACTGAACAAAAAATTTGATCTCCAAACACAGAACTCAAGAGAAACATAAAAAGGTAAAAAGAAAAAAAAAAACTCTTTAGAACTGTATTTTCTGTTATGGATATACTTAGAGAATGAGGGTATAAGTTGATTTTATTATGATAATATGAAAAAGAATTTCGAGGTAGAAAAGGGATCACACTGGAAGAAGAGAAAAAAAGGAGGGAAAATAAGGGAAATTACATCACATGAAAAGACAAAGAAAACATTATAATTGAGGGAAAGAAGGGAAGTGGATGAGCATTGTGGTTTTTTTTATTAATTAAAGCTTTTTATTTAGAGAACATATGAGTGATTTTTCTACACTGACCTTTGCAAAAAGAAATTTTTGTTTCAAAAGAAGGAATTAATAAAATTCAAAGTAAAAATACTGCTGAATTAATAAATAAAATTAACAGTTGGTTGTATGAAAAAACAACAAAATAGATAAACCTCTAGTTAATTTGATTAGAAAAAGTAAAGAAAAAAATCAAATTATTCGTCTCAAAAATGAAAACAGAGAACTTCCCACCAAATGAAGAGGGGATGACAACAACAATTAGAAGTTTCTTTGCCCAACTTTATGCCAAAAAATTTGATAACTTAAGTGAAATAGAGGAATATCTACAAAAATATAGATTGCCCAGATTAACAGAAGAGGAAATAAATTACTTAAATACTCCCATTTTAGAAAAAAAAATAGAACAAGTCATTAATCAACTCCCTAAGAAAAAATCCCCTGTGATTCAAACCAGTTGTGCTGCGATGAAGATAGTCATATACATCCAGAGAGAGGCCTGTGGGAACTGAGAGTGAACCACAACACAGCATTTTAACGCTTTCTGTGAATATTTCCATGCATTCTGTTTTCCTTCTTAGGTTGTTTTTTTTTCTCCTTCTCTTCCTAGATCTGATGTTTCTTGTGCAGTAAGATAACTGTATAGATATGTATACATGTATTGTATTTGTCATATAATTTATCCTATTTAGCATGTATTAGATTACCTGTCATCTAGG
>JAJPUD010009640.1:61344-72288 GCA_023553655.1 Myrmecobius fasciatus
CTATATAAACTATTTGAAAAAAATAGGCAATGAAGGACTCCTACCAAATTCCTTTTATGACACAGACATGGTACTGATACTTAAACCTGGCAAAATAGAAACAGAGAAAGAAAATTATAGACCAATCTCCCTAATGAATATTGATTCAAAAATCTTAAATAAAATATTAGCAGAGATTACAGAAAATCATCCCCAGGATAATACACTATGAACAAGTAGGATTTATACCAGGAATGCAGGGATGACTCAATATTAGGGAAAATATTAGCATAATTGACTATATCAATAACCAAATGAACAAAAAATATGATTACCTCAATAGATGTAGAAAAAGCATTTGATAAAAATCCAACCTCCATTCCTAGTAAAGACACTAGAGAATAGAGGAATAAATGGACTTTTCCTTAAAATAATTAGTAGCATCTATTTAAAACCAACAGCTAGCATCATATGTAATGGTGATAAACTGGAACCATTCTCAGTAAGATCAGGGGTGAAACAATGTTGCCCATTATGACCATTACTATTCAATATTGTATTAGAAACGCTAGATTTGGCAATAAGAAAAGAAATAGAGGTTAAAGGAATCAGAGTTGTTCTTGAGGAAACCAAATTATAACTCTTTACAGATGACATGATGGTCTACTTAGAGAACCCTAGAGATTCAACTAAAAGAACTATTAAAACTAATCCACAATTTTAGCACAGTTCAGGATACAGAATAAATCCACAGAAGTCATCAGCATTTTTATGCATCAGTAACAAAATGCAACAGCAATAGATACAAAGAGAAATTCCATTTAAAATTACTGTCGATAGTATAAAATATTTGGGAATATATCTGCCAAGGGAAAGTCAAGAAGTATATAAGCAAAACTATGAAACCCTTTCTACACTAATAAAGTCAGATCTAAACAACTGGAAAAATATCAAGTGCTCATGGGTAGGCCAATCAAATATAATATAGATGACAATAGTACCTAAACTAATCTATTTATTTAGTGCTATACCAATCAAATTCCCAAGAAATTATTTTACTGAACTAGAAAAAGTAACAACAAAATTCATCTGGAAAAACAAAAGGTCAAGAATTTCAAGGAAATTAATGAAAAAAAAAAGCAAATGAAGGTGGTCTAGCTATACCAGATATAAAACTGTATTATAAAGCTGCAGTCATCAAAAACCATTTAGTACTGGCTAGGAAATAGAGTAGTTGATCAGTGGAATAGGTTAGGTTCACAGGATAAAATAGTCAATGACTATAGTAATCTAGTCTTTGACAAAACTAAAGACCCCACCTTTGGGGATAAGAACTCACTATTTGAAAAAACTGCTGGGGAAATTGGAATCTAGTATGGGAGGAACTAGGCATCGATCCACACCTAACACCATATACCAACATAAGGTCAAAATGGATTCATGATTTAAACATAAGAATGATATTATGAACAAATTAGAAGAATGTAGGATAGTTTTCCTCTCAGATCTGTGGAGGAGGAAGGAATTTGTAAATAAAGAAGAACTAGACATCATTATTAATTACAAAATAAATAATTTTGATTATATCAAGTTAAAAATTTTTGTACAAACAAAAGGAATGCAAACAAGATCAGAAGGGAAGCACTAAACTGGGAAAACCTTTTTATATTCAGAATTTCTGACAAAAGCCTCATTTCTAAAATATATAGAGAATTAACGCAAATTTATAAGAATTCAAGCCATTATCCAATTGATAAGTAGTCAAAATTATGTGCAAACAATTTTCAGATGAAGAAATTGAAACTATTTCTAGTATGAAAAGGTGCTACAAATCACTATTGATCAGTGAAATGCAAACTAAGACAACTGTGAGATGCCACTACACACCTGCCAGATGGGCTAAAATGCAGGAAAACCTGTCAGATTGGCTAAGATGACAGGAAAAGATAATGACAAATGTTGGAGGGGATGAAGGAAGACTGTGACATTGATACATTGTTGGTGGAATTGTAAAAAGATCCAACCATTCTCAAGAGCAATTTGGAACTATGCTCAAAAAGTTATCAAACTTTTGTGCATAACCTTTGACCCAGCAGTGTTTCTACTGGGCTTGCATCCCAAAGGGATCTTAAAGGAGGGAAAGGGAACCACATGTGCAAAAATGTTTGTTGCAGCCTTTTTTGTAGTGGCTAGAAACTGGAAACTGAATGGATGCCCATCAATTAGAGAATGGCTGAACAAATTATGGTATATGAATGTTATACAATATTATTGTTTTGTAAGAAGTGACCAATAAGATGATTTCAGAGAGGCCTGGAGAGACCTACATGAACTGATGCTAAATGAAATGAACAGAACCAGGAGATACACAGCAACAAGACTATATGATGATCAATTCTGATGGACATGGCTCTCTTCAAAAATGAGATGATTTAAAACAGTTCAAGGATAAACAAAGTCATATACGTCCAGAGAGATGCTTTGGGAACTGAGTGTGGACTGCAACATACCATTTTAATAGTTTCTGTGAATGTTTGCTTGCATTTTATTCTCCTTCTTAAATTTTTTTTCTCTTTCTAGATCTAATTTTTCTTGTGCAGCAAGGTAACTGCATAGATATGTATACACATGTTGGATTTGTCATATACTTTAACATATTTAACATGTATTAGACTACTTGCCATCTAGGAGAGGGGGTGGGAGGAAGAAGGGAAAAATTTTGAACAGAAAATTTTTACTCATATGTTGTGTAAATAAAAAAGCTTTAATAAAAGTTAAAAAAATAAAAAGAATCTAATGAATCTATGATACAACATGAAGCAATAAAATCAAATACCCCCCTCAAATAAAAGGAAGAAAAAGAAAAAAAAAACAATTTGAAACATTTATTGGAAAACAACAACAGCAAAAAAGAACATTAAAAAAAAACAACTCACTTGGGAAGTTGATGGAAGAAGTCAATTAAAATTTTTTGAACTACTTGAAAGGTATAATCATAAAGAGGACCTAGACATCATTTTCCAAAGAATTATCAAGGAAAAATATCCTCATATTCTTATTTATTTATTTTGCTTTTTTGCTGAGGCAATTGGGGTTAAGTGACGTGCACAGGGTCACACAACTAGGGAATGTTAAGTGTTTGGGACCAAATTGGAACTCAGGTCCTCCTGACTTCAGGGCTGGTGCTCTATCCACTGCGCCACCTAGCTGTCCCATATCCTGGTATTCTAGAAACAAAGGGTAGCTAGAAGCAAACCTCTTTTGAGGAGATAGAGCATGAAATGAGAAAAGGAATAAAATATAGTGGAAATACATTTAATGATAGTAATTGTAGACAAAAAAAAAAACAAAGCAAGTTTCTCCAATAAAGGCTTTCTTTCTCAAACATATATTGAGAACTGAGTAAAATTTATTATATATAAAAATAAATGAGTAATTTCCCAATTGATAAATGATTAAAAGATATGAACAGTTTTCAGGCGAATTAATAAAATCTATCTATATCCATCTGAAGAAAATTCTCTAACTCACTATTGTTTGGAGAAATGCAAATCAAAACAATTCTGAAGTACTGCATAATAGTATTAGATTAACTAATAGAAGAGAAAAAGGAAATGACAGATGTTGGAGATTCAGTGAGAAAAATGAGGTATTAATGGACTGTTGGTAGATCTATGAGCTGAATCAAAAATCCTGCAGAGCAATTTGAAACTATACCTAAAGGGGTAAAAAAAACTATCCATGCCTCTTAAGCAAGAAATACCACTACTAAGTCTATACCCCAGAAGAAATTTAATAAAAAATAAAAGGACCTAAATATATATGTATATAGATATATAACCATATATGCAAAAAGATTTAGAGCAGTTCTATTCAGGAAAAAAGAACTGGAAATTGAGGGGATGCTTATAAATTGGGAAATAACTGAAGAAATTGTGGCATGTGATATGCTAGTATACCTTTGTACTATAAAAAGTGATGAACAGGATGCTCTCACAAAAAAAAAAAAAGAACTTATAAAAGTTTCCATTAACTGATGCAAACTGAAATGTATTGTTTTCAAAATAATAGCAGCATTACAAGATGATCTCTTCCAAATGATTTAGCTATTCTCAGAAATACAATAATCCAATACAACTCTGATGGACTTATAAAAAGTACTATCCATCACTAGAGTAAAAACAGATGGTATGTGGATACAGATTATTATACTTTTTAAAGACACTTTTTTATTTTCTTAAGGTTTATTATACTGTTTTTGGTTTTATGTTTTCTTTCACAACATAACCATTATAAAAATGTTTTACATAACTACACATATATAACCCATATCAAACTGCTTGCCTTATTAGTGAGGGTGGGACGCAGAGAAAAGAAGGGAGAGAATCTGTAACTAAAAGTTTTAAAAAATTAATGCCAAGAAACATTTTTATTGTAATGATGGAAAAGTAAAATACTAAATAAATGGGGGAAAGAAGAAAAAGAAGAGGAAACATTAGAATAATCTGACCTGAAAGCTAAAATAACAAAAAATCTTGATTTTTAATCATTAATTAATTATTCATTAAATTCATTAAATTTCTATTCATTAAATTCATTAAGTAACTAAATTGTCCTGAAGTGCTAGAACAAGAAGGGAAAGTACAAATGGAAAGAAATAGCCAAAATCTGAAATTACCAGCTCAAGAAAAAAATGTTATGGGCAATAAGCAAAATAAACCAATTCAAATATGACGGAACAACAATTATAATCATGTAAGACCTAGTAGTGGCTACACTAAAAGACTGTAGGTCTTAAAACACTATATATATCAAAGAGCAAAAGAACTGGGGTTACAACTAAAAATATACCCAGCAAAGTTTAGCATAATCCCGAATGAAAAAAATAAGTAATTTAATGAATTACCAAACTCTCAGGATTTTATTGCCAAAAGGCCTAAAAGTAATAGAAAAATTTTCTTATAAGGTGCAAAAAATATAAGGCAAACATTAAAGACTAATTACAAGAAACACAATAAGGACAAACTATTAATGTTTTATACATGAAAATGTAAATTATATGTTTAAAATTTTCCTTAATAATTCTATAGTGCAAAAAAGATTGTGGCAAAGCTGATTATGATGTGATTCTAAAAACAAAGCGATATATGAAAAGGTTAAAAAAATAGAGTAAATTATACAAATGAAAGGAAAAGCAAGAACACAGAGGAATTACATAGGGAGGTGGGCTGGTAATTTTAGAACCCTATTCTGATCAGGAATGGGTTAGAAAGAGCACAACACATACATACATATAAAAAAAATTAAGGAGTAAGAGAGAGGCAGAGGATATGGGAGGATTTTTTTTTTAAATATCAGGAGTGGTGTTTATTATGTTTTTTAAAAAGCAGAGGTAGTAATCAATCTTATGCAGATAAAGTTAAAATAGATTTAATCAAAAGAGAAATATAAGGAAACTACACTATATATCAGCCATATAAATCAATATTATTTTAGACTATTTAAAATATTTAGACACTATAAGGTTGAAATATTGTTGTGATATAGGAAATGGTAAGTTGGTGGATTTAGAAAAATATGGGAAAACGTAAACTTATAAAGGAAGATGTTATCCACCTTCAGAGAAACAGGACAAGTGGAAACAAAGTATGGCCTTATATAGATGCATAAGAATGTATATGCATTTACACACACACACACACATATATATATATATATATATATACATCATTATAGATAACTATGTTTATGTACATATATCTATCTATGCTTAAGGGGAAAATAAAGTAAAAAGTACACAGCAGAGAACAAAAGAAGATCTACAAGAAGCAAAGATGGACATGTCTGAACACAATCTAAATAGTATTTATTATATAGGTTTTCTTGAAAAAAACTTATTGCTTTATATTTTGAATCCTCTTCTATATTTTACTATACACACGGAAGATTTTTTTTCCTTTCTTATTTTCTATTTTAGTCTAAAATAAATGAAAAGAAAAAGTAAAGAACTGAGAACTATATACATTTCCACTTACATTCATTAGGCTCTCTGTCACCTGAGTTGAAAATTGAGGACTTAAAAACTATTAGAGTCAGGGTTTTTATAAGATAAAGCAGACCAGTGTTGGCCTGCATTGCCCAAGACCAATTTCTCTAGCTAGATCCACATATCCTAGCAAGAAATCACCTCCATTCTTTGATGCTGGAGATTCTCTATGTCTGTGCCTATATCAGTATAAATAACTGGTAAATGAGGATCACGACTGAAGGAGAAGAGAGATGAGAGGAGAGAGGAATAAATATTTCATATTTAAGTTTCCAAAATTCTTTAAAGTACCCTCTTAACTATCTGATGTAGTTTATACATGTAAAATCATAAAATAGTTTTAAATGAAAAAATATTAGAGCTAGAAAGGATCTTGGATTGATAAAAAAGTCAGAAAATATTTATTCAGAATAAAATATCATATGCTGGAGTAAAATTAAAATCACAAAAGATCTATCAGTGGCTACAATAAAAGAACACAGGCCCTAGAATGCTATATATTGACTATAAAACAAACTACAGTTGTGGCTGAACATATTATATCCAGCAAAATTAAGTATAATACTAAATGAAAAAAAGTGGGCATCCAATGAATTGTCAGATTTTCAGATTTTGTTGCAAAATAACATGAATGCAATAGATAATTTTACATATAAGAACCAATTTCAAAGACTTATTTTAAGAGACTCAATAAGGACAAACTGTCTATGTTTTGTATGTAGAAATGTAAACCAAACATCTAAGATTTTCACTGGGATCAAACCAAGCATAATATGATTTTAAAAAGAAAAGCCATGTAAAAAAGATAAAAACAGTAATTATGCTATATGAAAAACAAGAATTGATGCAGAAAAATTAGAGAGGAGGGCTGGTAGTTCTAAAATCCTACTCACATAAGAAATGAGTTAAAGAGGGAACAATACATGTAATGCCTTCCAAATTTTATAAAGAAATAAGAATGAGGGAATAAGATAAGGCAGGGTATAGAAGAGAATAGACATTAACTGAAGTGTGATAAGGTATGTCAAAACATAGAAAAACGATCAAGATGGAGAGAAAAAATGGAAAAAGAGGATAGGAGGGAGATCTTTGTGGGGAGGAGGAAGTTAAGTAATAGCAAGGCAAGCTAGTGGGTAGAAATAAAGTGGAAGAGTTAGTTAGTAGAGATAATACATGCGTGTGTGTGTGTGTGTATGAACAAATATGTATTCTTGCTTAACTCAACTTTTGCCTGCTTGCAGAGACATAAAGGGTAAGATTACAAAAAGGGAAACAAAGAACAAAGGGGAAAATGCACAGTAGAAAACAAAAAAGAAAACCTATAAGGAAGCAAATACACATGTGTGGGCATGCATGTGTGTGTGCATGCATGTGTATGTATGCACAAAAATAAAGAAAGAAGGAGTGTAGATATGATATTTCAAGAAATTGTCAGGGAAAACTGCCCTAATATCTTAGATGAAAAGGAAGAAATAGAAATTGAAAGAATCCATCAATCAAAGAGATACCAAAATAATTATTAATTATCAAAAACCAAGAATATTATAGACAAATTCTAGAGATGTCAGGTCAAGAAGAAAATATTGCAGGTAATCAGAAAGAAACAATTCAAATGTCATGTACCCACAGTCAGAATTACATAAGATTTCCTGGCTGTCATGATCAAGAAGTGAAGGGCTTGAAATATGAGGCAAAGGAACTAGGATTACAAGCAAGTATATAATCCAGCTAGCAAAAATGAATATATTACTTCAGGAAAAAAAGGATAGTTAATGAAATAGAAAGTATTCCAAATAAAAAGATCAGAGATGAATAGAAAAAATGACATTCAAACATAAGACACAAGAGAACAATAAAAACATAAATATGAAAGAGCTAAAAGGATTCAATAAAGTTAGAATGCTTACATTCCTATATGGGAAATACTATATGTAATATTTGTGTAACTATATATTGTATGGAATGCATAAAAATGCATGTGTAACTACATATAATATATGTATTCTACATGGGATATATGTGTAACTCTTAAGAATGTAATCATTATTAGAGCAGTTAAAAGGAGTCAATACATATACTAGTTGTGTTACTTTGGGAAAACTATCTGTTTCTTTCAATTTCCTCAACTATATAAAATTGGTAAAATAATAGATTCTATCTCCCAGGATTGTGAAAATCAAATCATATAATATTTGTATAGCATTTAGTATAGTTCCTGGCATGTAGTAGGTGATATAAAAATGTTAACTAGCTGTTGTAATCATATTTTAGAAAGTTTCCTCGACCACTGAGAGGTAAAGTGCCTTGCCCAAATTCACACATCTAGTATCTGTCAGAGACTTGACTTGTACTCAGAAATTCCTTATGTTGAAGGCATCTATATTATTTCATGCTTATTCTAATGCCTTCTAGGTAGATTATATTATTTGTCTTAATTTTTTAAGCTTTATATCACTTAGGATACAGTGACTTTTGCTCCTTGGCTTCAATTTTTGAAGTTTTGTGTTAATATATTTTTTCTCATTTCTTTTTTTTTATTTTATTTGCATAACATATGTGTGGGTAATTCTTCCACAATAACCCTTACATAGCTTTCCGTTACAAATTTTTCCCCCAATTCCCCACCCCTCCCCTAGATGGCAGGATATCCACTACATGTTAATTATATTAAAATATTGGTAAATCAAATATATGTATACATATTTCCAAACTTGTCATTGTTGTGCAAGAAAAATCTTGTCTACACAAACGATGTATCAGATAAAGGAAACACAATGTAAGCAAACATCAATCAAGGAGTATGAGAATGTTATGTTGTGGTCCACATTTCACATCCCTCTCTCTGGGTGTATATGGCTTTCTTCAGTGAACAATTGGAAGTGGTTTGAAACATTTCATTGTTGAAGAGAGCCCTGTCCATCAGAATTGATCGTCATATAGTACTGTTGTTGCCGTGTATAATGATCTCCTGGTTCTGCTCATTTCACTCAGCATCAGTTCATGTAAGTCTCTCCAGGCCTCTCTGAAATCATCTTGCTGGTCATTTCTTACAGAACAATAATATTCCATAATATTCATATACCATAATTTATTCAGCCATTCTCCAATTGAAGGGCATCTATTCAATTTCCAGTTTCTAACCACTACAAAAAGGGCTGCCACAAACATTCTTGCACATGTGGGTATGGGAGGATTTTTAAAAGGAACTCTACTAACATCAGATCTGCATTTAAAAAAGACCAATATAAATATTTAGGAGGGAGTAAAAGTCTTCTACATTTGTAAAAACATCAGAAGGAGAGAGATTAGGATGAAGAAGATATAGAAGGATATTGATATTAACAGGAATGGGATAAAAATAGTATATATATATATATACACATATATATATATATACACATATATATATATATGTACACACACACACATATATATATATGTATATACATATATATTTATATATATACACACACATATATATATGATATATATATATATGGAAAACCATAAAAAGTTTTTATATTCTGAAAAAGATAAGAGGGCAAAAGGAAAGGACAGGGTGTGAGCATAAGGGAGGGTTAAGTAATAGGAGAGCAAGATAATGGGTAGAAGTAAATCAGAAGAGTCAGAAGAGACTAAAAAAAAAAAAAAAACAAGAGAGACAGACATAAGCATATGATAAAAACCAGGAGTGGGATTTATAATGTAAAAAAAAAAAGATAGTAATCACTATCTCAGACAAAGTTAAAGATTTAACAAATAGATTAATCAAAAGGGAAAAAAAAACTGGAAAATTGTACTATATGCCCACTGTTTTAATTGAAATTGTTTTAGATTATTTAAAAGAATTGGACAGTATGAAGTTTGAATATTTCTGTGGTATATGAAATAATGAGGTAGTGGATGTAGAAAATATCCTTAGACCTATGAAAAAAAGATGTTATCTAGCTTCAGAGAAATAGAGATCAAAAAACATACTATGGTCTTATATATATATGATTATACAAATCTGTGTATATATGTATATATATATATGTGCATGTATGGGGATATATGTGAATATGCATGTGTATGTATTTACATTTAATTATAGTCTTCTTAGGGAATAGGGCAATAGGCCAAGGAAGAGGCAAAAATAAAGTTAAAAGTGCACAGCAGCAAAAAAAAATAAAAAAAATAAAAAAGCTGTAGGGAAGCACAGAAAAGACAGACAACTTTGAACACAATGTATATAATTTATTCTATATGCTTTTTATTAAAGCTTTTATTTTTATAACATATGTATGGGTAGTTCCCCAGCATTGATCTTTACAAAGCTTTCCATTACAACCTTTACCCTCAGTCCCCTCCCTTCCCCTAGATAGCAGGAAGTCCACTACATGTTAATAATATTGAAATATTTGACAAGTTATGCAAAAAAAAATCCTATCTACAAGAAAAAAAAAGAAAATCAGAGAAAGGCAACACAATGCAAGCAAACATCAACAGAGATCATGAAAATGTTATGTTGTGGTCCATATTTCATATCCCTCTGTCTGGGTGTATATGGTTTTCTTCAGTGAACAAATGGAACTGGTTTCAAACAATTCTTTGTTGCAGAGAGCCATGTCCATCAGAATTGATCATCCTGTATATATTGTTGTTGCTGTGTATAATGATCTCCTGGTTCTGCTCATTTCACTCAGCATCAGTTCATGCAAGTCTCTCCAGGCCTCTCTGAAATCACCCTGCTAGTTATTTCTTACAGAACAATAATATTCCATAACATTAATATACCATAATTTATTCAGCCACTCTCTAATTGATGGGCATCCATTCAGTTTCCAGTTTCTAGCCACTACAAAAAGGGCAGCCACAAACATTCTTGCACATGTGGGTCCCTATCCCTCCTCTAAGATCTCTTTGGGATATAGGCCCAA